>JAVQKC010114472.1:0-22865 GCA_036025475.1 Philypnodon macrostomus
CCTATAATCTCAGCTCACCCACCTTTCAAACCAGAACTGAAGAAGTCTGCTGGATTGGCAGATGAAAGCTTTTCAACAATCAAAACCTTGTCCAGATGCCCTTTTACAACTTTCAGAAAAAACTTTGCAGGATTGGTTCTCGCCACCAGAACCACCTCTTTCCGTCTTAACAGATCATTTACAAGGTGTGGTGTCATTAATGATTGACTCTCATTATGCAACAGAGGCTGAGCAGCTGCAGGAGTCCTTCTAGTCTTACAGCAGTGCAGGGCCTTGGGTGTTCAATGCTACAGTAATGAGTAGAAGGTAAGTAGGTTGCTCAGTGGGGCGTTTAGGAACTCCCCACTCTCATGTTGGAATGCAGTTGTGGTCGCTAGTGCTTGACGCTCACCCCCCCGGCTAAGTGAATTTAATCAAGTTGAGTGAGTTGTGTTGAGGTGACAAATGATAGGTAGTTATATAAAGAGGTTTGGGTTATGTCCCTTTGACACCTTTCAGAAAACACCAAAACAATCTGTGGCAAGACTAAACCTATATCAAAATAGACCTAGAAATTAAATATGGATTGGTTTCTGTGCTTTATCACTTAGGTATTTTGCATTGTTGAGTATTTTCAGACTAAATGGGCAACCAATTATTACATTCAAATTAAGCTATTGTGCAGAGTTGCGTGGGCTGATTATGGGTTGGCTTCCTCCTACTGTCCAAAGAGCTCAATGAATGGATAATTTGAAGCTCTAGTTTCCCTGTAGTGAATGAATGTGAGATGGGTTCCACACCAGCTTCACCAAAGCTACGTGTATGTATTAAAACCTCTAATCTATAGGATTAACATATATTTATAATACAAGTAATGGATGAGGACAATATCCTGCATGCATATTTTTAATATCCATATACATATCAAAATTGAACACATTTATAGTTTAAAACCAACTGACGCCTTCCATACACTGGAAGAAATCAAATACTGGATGTGACCAGTTAAGGTTTGAGACTGGTTCAGGTTTATATGACCTATGTATTTTCTCATCCTAATTTCGTCATCAGAAAAAATATATAATTTATTGTAGCCCAACTTTTTGATATACTGAATATTGTCAGAAAGACTAAAATAATATGTAATAACTGAACCACAATTATCAAGGTCTAATTCAAGTCTACATTTGGATTGGTTAAACTAAATCATAACTTGAACCTTGAACCTTTGAAAAGAAGCAAGGGTCATTAGGCTCATTTGACATGGGACATGCGGACATGGCTGCGATCGCCGCCAATCGGTGAGCGTTGCATGCTGGTTAGTTTTCTGTCTGAGATACCGATTCTGACGTGACCTGTGCACCGGTCACGGTGATCTTGAGAGCAAGACGGCTGCAGTTTTTGAGTCAGGCGGCCGCAGTTGCTCTTCACCAACTGTCGTCTTCGTCTGGATGGACTACAAACACCTTGAGTTGGACACTCAACCCACCTCCCACTCTTGACAACCCTGCTCTATTTTTTAATTGTGACAATTGTGAAGCATTTGTTGTGTATGGTTTATTTCTCTCTAGGTTGCTGTAAAATGTGGATATATATATCTCATAGGTCATCATTTAGACTATAGATGAGCCTATGTTTAGAGATGTTATTTTCATACTAAAAGCATACAAACTCCACAGTAAAAGAGTAAGATTTTGTTGCTGTGGTGATGTATGTGCCAGGGCTGTGAAAGAGAAACTGAGCAGCGTTTATTTATTTTAAAATCTGTTTTAATAAGAACATGTATCCACCACACGTGAGGCCTGTGCTTTGAACCAGAGGCTGCGTGACTTCAGCTGAGCTCTGTTCTCAGCTGGTAGAGTGGCTGAGTGGATTTCAGGTGTTTTTTTTTCCACTCCCTCGTTGCAGCCGCCTGCTCTTGCCGACAATCTCAAACGAGCCTATTGTAGTGTCTACTTTTTTGTCATGGTTTAATAGTGGTTTAGTTTTTCATCTAGACCCTGTTTGGTGATGAAATGAGCCACAATGTAGTTTTAATGTGAAAAAAGTGGATTTTGAGTTCACAGGCAGAGCTTATATAAATCATCATCGAAGTGCTGAAAACCGTCTTAACTTTTCCAAGCTGGTAAATCTAACTCTCATTTTCCCATGCCCTAATTAAGCTTATGTTTTGGATCTGCTGAGCCCACTGTTGCTAAGCTAACTGTGTGTGAAGGGCACAAAAGCACAGAGCACATTTTTTTCCCTCTTGATGACTCATGCTCTGGGCATGGAACCGCCCGCATGCTCTGCTTTGGAGAACTATATACAAACAAACTACTAACCACCAGCGCACTTTCAAAGGATGTAGTTCGTTGCATAGTTTCGACCTAAAGTTTACACATTTGCATGCAACTAGCACACTGTAATTTTTTGTAATTTTTTTTTTTGCCTGTCTTTGTTGTAGTTGTGTGTTTGGTAAGGCACTAAAATGTTCACTTGGGAATGGCTTGTACCCTCCCGGTTTGGGCTTGTCATTTGTGTCGAGAATGTTGCATAAGAGTGTGAATAAAGCACTCCCTCCTCATTACACTCTTTTCTGAACTTGCAGCTATACATTCTAGACAGTGGTTTACAAACACTGGATTAATGATTTTGAGAATACTTCTTTACAACCTAAATATAGTTTTAATGACATGAAATGGTGGAACACATCCTAAAATGATGTCCATGAGGCATAAAGATGGTAGTAAAGTGATTGAGAAAAACAACTTCTGTATCAAATAAAACAATACAATACTTAATTAATAATTAAATAAAACATTATGTCTCACTTAGCGGCTGTGGACTGAACCTTGATTTTGTAAATGCCATATCTATATAGACCCATAAACATATTTGCATTCTGATGGGAGCAGCAGTAGATAATCTGTGTACCAGATTGACTTCCATAAAGGGGCCTTTTTATAGTTTCAGTCATGTGTGGGACAGTTTTAAATCTGCTGTATAAACACTGACTGAAATGAGGTTTTCTCTATTTGCAGTAAAACTCATGTAAATTGAATGTTAAAAGTTTACCTGGGAGAAGTCACACCCTTAGCAATGTGAGATAAATAATTGAGGTGTGGGAGAAATACTCTCCTAAAATTATATTGTATTACCATATTATCTATTGTACTAATCTTTCTGCTTACTTGCTAAGTAAAGTGTGCAGCCATTTTTATGTACTTATTTTGAATGTCTGGATAAGTGTGAATAGTGGATTCTGCACTATATGTAACTGATCTCATATGGACCGTCAGATGATGTCATAAATCATATTTCTACACATTTATTGCACATATTTCTGAGTCAGCCCTGTCATGTGCAGCTTCTGTTCTGGTAAACTTTGTGCCTGTCTTACATCACCATGTGGTTGTTCTCTGTAGGGTGGACTGTGGCGTGGCCTTCAAAGTTCGCAATGATGCTTCAGTGATAAAGACTACACAGACAGGCGCTGAATGATGACCTCTCCGTCACCCACACTCAGTGACAGCAGCGGCTCGTCCAAACATGACAGCCACCAGGTCTGTGTGTCTCCTCTGCCTCTATTTATAGTTTAGACTTCAAAATTATAAGGACTGTTCACTGTACAAGAGTACAGCATATTCTTAGAAGATGTGAAGTCAGCCTGTGCCCAATATAGACTTTTGTGTTATGTCACAATAAAGTGGAGGTTCATTTATTTAATATCAGCATGTTTATGTACTGGCTTTTCTTGCACATTGTTTGTGAGACAGTAGTGGGGGCAGCTATCTACGTCTATGTACATGTGAATTTGCATTATACATAAAATGCTTTAGCACAAGGTTTTTAGAAAAGGTTTTACAATTCACCCCTTTGAGTTCAAACAAAAGTACCAGGATGCTTTGTGAAATCTCCAATGGTTCAAATCAAACAGTTGGTCTTTGTCCCAACAAAGAGCTGGCCCTGGCTTAAGTTTGTTCAATTCATGCCTGATTCATTTGCAGTTTCTGTGACGGCTGTGCCAGGGCAGATTCTGGTGGTGCAGCATAATGTTTTTAACAAGTGTGAACCCGTAGAGTATGACAGTGCTGCTCTATCAGGTCTGACTTCACACCAATCTGTTTATTATTTTTCTCTGTTTCTCCAATCCCACAAATTAGCAACAAACCTGCTGATACAATAAAATGACATCTACTATAGTTAAATTGTAAGAACTATTTTTAATGATGTCATGTATCAGACTAGTAAAAATGTATCTCCAGGCACATAACATGTAACTGCAACTCATTTTCGGTTTAAAGTCGGGTGTTCTTGGATATCCTCCAAGAACAATGGATGTCAGATTTGCATACTGTCTGTGACGCAATTCTGTACTGCTTTAGGCTGTATATTGTGTGCTGGAGTTTCTATTTTGGCAGTTGTCTTTGTGAGCCATGTAAAGTTGGTTTCTCATCCAGTATTCCTTGGCTGCTCTCTACAGGACAGCTGGGAGATTGTGGAGGGACTCAGGGGGGTACCTGTCAGCATCCAGGAGCCAGACAGGCAACAAGGCTTCCTGCTCAAGAGGAGGAAGTGGCCCATGAAGGGATGGCACAAGGTAAGGTCTCACGAGGCCAGAGGAGCAACAAGAGTAAGATGCTACTCAATCTCATACAAACAGTTATTTTACTCCAACATTTAGTCTCAAATAAGCATTAAACATTGAAAGTGTACTAAATCTTCCCAGCCCACCGGTTGTGAACAAATATTTTATACAACCGTAGAACCTGGGACCATCTAAGAAATAAAATGTGGCCTATATTTATTGTCGAAATATTCTCTTTTTATGATTTAGTCTCTTTGGCATTGCTCTTGTCTGCTTCTTCAAACTTATATCTGTTGATGGTTTTCTACTTCAGGGAATACATTCAGCTTAATAGTATCATGACACCTTTACAAAATACTAGAATACTACCATCTGACTCTCCCTTCTCTATATCTTATGTTAAAATCCAAAGCCAAAAATACACAGCAATAAATTAATAAATGGATCAGTAAATAAAACCATTCAAGCACAAAACATTAAATAGCGTAATGTGCAATTAAATACACACATTGCTTTACATGTTGATTGAGTGTGTATGCTTCCTTTTAGAGATACTTTGTGCTGGAGAAGGGCCTCATGAAGTATGCCAAACGCGAATCAGATGTAAGTACTACTCTCCATAGTGCCACCTGTGTCTCTCTGATGCTAACAGACAAAATGAATAATATAGTTGTGTTGTTTTTGCTTAGATCAAGAAGGGAAAGGTGCATGGTTCTATAGATGTGGGACTGTCTGTCATGTCCATAAAGAAAAAAGCCATGTGCATCGACCTGGACACAGAGGACAACATCTATCACCTGAAGGTAGCTCAAAGGGGTCTGGAGCTTGGAAGAATTTTTTTTGTAGTCCACATTTAATTATATCGGTGAAACAACGATATTATGCAATCGCGTTGGTCCACATACACGTCTGCAGATCCTACATGTGAACACGATAACTCAAAAACAAATTGCCAGATCAGTTTCAACTTTTGCACACTGGTACATATCATAAAAACGCTGAACTGGTTTGATTTTGGTACTTCTATGATTAATGACAATTAAGTAATTAACTTATTAATGCCCTGACGCACTTTTATTGAGCCCATAATCCTGCTGAACATTTTGGCACAGTGATCCGGGCAATTGTATATTTAATGTACATAGGCAAATTACAGAAGTCAAATAAAGAATGCCTCTATAGCGCCCCCATGTTTATGACCTCTATGGGACTCTGGACACACTTACTTTGGCAGAGAGCAATGAAACTTGGTACAGTGTTTCTCCACATTGTACCAAACATGCAACATTAGTATGGCCCCAGAAACAGGAAGTCGGACGTTTTGGATTAAAATTGGGAGGTCAGGTATATTTGACAACCTCTAACTTATACATACTTTGCCCGATTAGGCTCAAACCTGAAACACCTAATTAACACCCGGCCCTGAACACATCTGACCAATATGATGCCAGTTACCTCTATAGTGCCCCCTATAGACTGAAAGAAGAATAGTTTTAGGGATTTTTTTTTTAAATTGGCAAAAATCCTTCATAAACATAAAAAAGACAAATAGACCCTTCCCAAGTTTGTCATGGTTTGGGGGCGGGGCCTCTTCATTGATCGTTAACAATATAAAAACCTAGAAATCACACAATGTCTGATTATGGTTCCCATTGGGGCCATAGCAGTTGTGGCAGACATATGGGGGCGTTTTGCCAATATACACTTTGCTGTTTGGTATGACAGCGTAGGCTTAATTATTATATTGTTTAGTATTCACAGCTAATATGTTTGAATACAACCTACAACCTATACATTTTATGCTTTCTATTCATGTTTTGTAGTCACACACTATCACCAATAAGTCAGTCAATCACTTTCAAGCTATCACTGTATCCACATCTGACGACTGACGAGAATTGGCAGCCATACCACACATACCTACATACTTTCCCAAACCACCACCAAATGCACCAAATCACTAACACATTCACAAGGCCCCCTCACTAGTCCCTACCAAGAAGTATTTTTTATTGAGAAAACTGAGAACAATTTGCTATTGTGATGCTTAGGTGAAGTCCCCCGAGTTGTTTGAGGAGTGGGTGTCAAAGCTGCGTCATCATCGTGTCTTCAGACAAAATGAGATCGCTACATATCCAGAGAGGCACCTCTTCCACCCCCACACCACATCCTCCCCTTCTCTCAACGACTCCATCAGAAGAGTAAGGCTGGTGCTTGGAAATAGTTTGTGTGTTTTTTCAGATGAGTAACTAATCGTATGTTTACTTTAAAGCGGACCACACTTACCAAGCAGGCGTCCGTCCACCAGGCCAGAGTCAGTTCGTGGCTTCACTCCTCTGAGGACATGGACAAGTGCTGCAAAGGTCAGAGAGCTCAACGTACTCACCTATTATGCTTTGATGTTTCATAGCAGTTTTTTCAGCTCTATTGAATATTTTTGCTCTGAGGCTATAGTATGTCGTATGTTTTTTAGAACTTGTATGTCATTTGTCATTTGTTTTGACCCAGACCTGGAGGAGGCTGAGTCCTACCTGCTGGAGTTGAACCTACTGCTGAAGAGTATGGAGGTCATGCACCGCACATACTCTGCTCCTGTTATCACGGCACTGCAGGTGAGATTATCGTAAAATGATATTTGTCTTTACGTCTGTTTACTGGAGATTTTAATATCTTTTAATATTTTCATAACTTGTCTTTTTGGTGCAGCATGCTCCTACTTATGACATTCCTAAGAAAGAGAAACGACCAAGAAGATGGCGCTCTAAAAACAATGGAAAAGAAACTAAATCCACACTACAGGTACAAACTGGATTTGAGTTACTAAACATTTTGGGTTTATGTTAAATTAAGACATTTATATAATACATTTACAATATTTGAATGTGTTAAATTGTACATTGTAAACTCCACGATGTCCTTTCAGGTGCCCAGCTGTATCTCTTCCAAATCTCCTCGTCTTCATGCGTCTAACCCCAACCTGTCGACCACTGAGCCCCACTCTCAGGAGGCCTGTCCTGAATCTCCTGACTCCCCCACACAGGTGTCCCGACTGCAGGAGGACTTCTGCAGGCTGGCTAACAACAGTGAGTGCATGCACAAAACCTGCTTGTGTGCTATATTTACTGAATGCCATTGTTTTGTGTGGCAAATGTGTAGGCAGAACATGACCGTATATAGCCAACTTTATTAACCCAATATTACCAGTCAGAAAATACTATTTATAGACTATTTCAGTGGTCTTGTTCAGTGACATGTTTGTATTACACTCACTGGCCACTTTATTAGGTAGACCTTTCCTACTTGTGAACTGAAATAGTTAAAAACAGCTGTTAAGTTAATTAATTTAGTCATCAATTAAATGAGTTAAAGTTCAATTCATACAATTATCATTTCAGCAGTGAAAGCAGTTCTTGTGTGTTTCTAATAAAGTGCAGGGCTATAAGACTGTTTCCATGACAACTCATGGAAGTTTTTTCATCTCCAACATGTTTTCTTCTCTCTAGTCTACTCCAATCTGAAGTCAGCCTATAGCACCCTGGCTTCTGAGAGAGATCGTCTGAAGCACACCATTGACCTGCAGGCCCCCCCTCCAGCTCAGGTCATGGGGCTGAAGACGGCCTATGCCTCTGTGAGTCATAATCATATATGTATCTTATTAAAACCAATATGATGATTCAGTTATGTATTCCTTGTGCTTTTGATGCAGGAGTGTCCAGCTGGCTCTCACTCATTAGTTCATCAGGCCTCTAATGAGAGCCGAGCATCCATCCCAGACTCCATCTCTGAGTTCTTTGATGCTCAGGAGTATCTGCTGTCTTCTTCCTCTTCAGAAAATGAGGTCAGATGCTCTCTATTCTGTATCTGCTAAAATCAGTTATATGAAAGTCAAAAGTGCTGTACTTCTTCTTAGAACTTGGTCCTGTATTTGTTAGTACCGGTATTTGGCTCACAAGTGCAAACCTACTTCAGTTAGGACATTGTGTGAATAGAAAGAGAAGGCAATGATAAACCGCTGTGGTAAATGCAGTGGTGCGGTGTGTACTTTGTGTGCTATAGTTTCCAGTCCCAATGACCTTTCTCTTGGACTGTGTGTCTGCAGGTGTCTGATGATGACTCTTACATCAGTGATGTCAGCGACACAGTCTCCATGGATACTTGCGACGGCGCCACCCACAGACACTACTCCGGTCAGTCTGAACACATGAACTCTACTGTAGTGAGAGGTACTGTGTATGTACAGGGAGGGCTCATGCTGGAAGACAGGCTGACTAACTCATCTTTACAAACTACTGCAAAAATAAATGAGACTTGGAAATACCCAGACACATTTTTGGACCTGATTAATGACTGAGAAACATGACATCATATGATGTGAAGTTTTTAGTAACTGGGTTCTATTGTGGACAGTGCTGATCAATGGCAAGCTTTCGAGTCATCCAGTATTCCAGTATGTTTGTAGTTTGGTTCCCTAAACCCTGAAGTGTTTGCTCTAATTAAGACACAAACAGTAGTGTTACCCAAATGCAACAAAAGTTGTGAATTAGGTAGCATTTTAATGATCACAAATAATAGCATTTTCCAGTTTCATTTTTCTCTTTATTTGACCCTTTTCTTTCCTGCAGTCTCCAGTGAGGCCCTTCTGGTCCGCCGGCGCTCCACCCTGCCCTCTCCCAGTCCCACAAGCTCTGTGTCTGTGTGGAACATCCTCAGGAACAACATTGGGAAGGACCTGTCTAAGGTGGCCATGCCAGTGCAGCTCAATGAACCTCTCAACACTCTTCAGAGACTGACTGAGGAGCTGGAGTACAGTGAGCTGCTAGACATGGCCAACCAGACTTGTGATCCCTCCCAGCGCATGGTGAGAACAAGAGAGATTAGTGTATTGAGAAGAATACAAGTTTACAGCTTTATTTTTTTATGTTGGCAATTTTGCCAAAATTGGAACACTGTGTTTGTCATTTAGAAATCAACATTAGAATACAACATCATAAAATCAGCATTTTTGTAGATCTGTGACCTCTGGGACACCAGATACACACGCCTGTCCAGTGGCCTTGGCTCAGGCTGCTCCAGACTCTTCTCAAGTTCTGATGAAGAGGCCTAGTGGGACAATTAGTGGTTTTAAACACTACTTAAACTCTAAATACACAGGCAGGATGAGGACAGACTGGAGCTCAGAAAGACACTTTCATGCATTCATTCATTAGGACTTAAGTTCTACTTGCAGTTTGTTTGCTCGGACCCACATATTTGACATTGTTCTTTCTTTAAACATGTACATATAACAAGTACTACATGACTAGTTTCTGACAAATGCCATGTCTCTTTGCAGGTGTATGTTGCTACATTTGCTATTTCAGCGTATGCCTGCACATACTCTCGAGCAGGAAGTAAACCCTTTAACCCTGTCTTGGGAGAGACCTATGAGTGTGACAGACCAGACAAGGGCTTCAGGTTTATCTCTGAACAGGTATAGCTCCCACACATCACAGCACACTATATTCTTTAGGATTATTCAGATGAACACACAACAGAGTTTAAAATAATCGCCTGTATTCTGTGCACTTATTAAAACTATGTGTATTTCCCAGGTGAGTCACCATCCTCCTGTGTCAGCCTGCCACGCCGATTCACGGAACTTCACTTTTTGGCAAGGTCAGAGCAGGAGCCAGCATGTTTGAGTCTAGAGACTGTGTGTCCTGTACTGTGTGTACTGTGCTGTAGGCTCAACTAAAGCCACAGGATCTGGGTCATTATGTTTACTGTGTGCACTACAGTTATCTGCAGTAACAACTAATGTGAGCAAACTAGTAACTAGTTAAAATGAATAATTTACTTTCAGATGTTCGGTGGAAAAATAAATTCTGGGGAAAATCAATGGAGATAGTTCCCATGGGAACCACTCATGTGACATTACCTGGGTAAGTCCTCGATCTTACACGTATCGATAGAGATAGATACGTACAGTATACTTGGACTCTTAAGGGCAGTAAACTTATCTAACCTGTTGGTGTCCAGATTTGGAGACCACTATGAGTGGAACAAGGTGACCTCATGTATCCACAACATCCTGAGTGGCCAGCGCTGGATCGAACACTACGGAGAAATGTCCATCAGAAACATCAACAGTGATGCGTGTCAGTGTAAAGTCACTTTTGTCAAGGTCAGTAGGATCACTTCAACTCCTCCACTTTCTCCTGGTCTTGTTTATCTATAAATATGTGACCTACTACTCCATATCAGGTCAACAACTTTTACAAAATTCTGTTCTTGAGCTTATTTGTGTGCTGACTTAGCACCAAGACAAGACAAATGGCACCATCTGCTGCTACACCTAAGAATCACTTCAATTATATATTTAATAAAAATATTTTTGCAGGCGAGGTCATGGAGCTCAGCAGTCAATGAGATTGAGGGCGTGGTCACAGATTCCAATGGAAAGGTAGTGCACACTATCTTTGGGAAATGGCATGAGGCAGTGTTTCAGGGCGACCCTCCCTCAGCCACATGCATCTGGAGAGCAAGTCAGTACTACCTTAATACTTGACCTTTCCACACTTAATTGATCAGGCTTCATGTATATGGTCTTTGTGTTGTGCAGATCCCATGCCTGTGGACCAGGAGCAGTACTATGGCTTCACTCAGTTTGCAGTGGAGCTGAATGAGCTGAACTCTACATTGAAACCACTGCTGCCTTCCACAGACACACGCTTTAGACCAGACCAAAGGTGAGCGCACTGTATAATCTTGTATATGTTATAACAGTGATCAGACGAGGGCAATCTCATGAAGCACATGGGCTGTGAAGAAATATCTATGTAACCATGGAAACAGCTTATGGTATGTGATCTAGAAGAACTAAATGTTAATCTAATAACTAATTTTGTTGTCTGTTGAATATAAATCAAAATGTCAAAATATTAAATATATTCTCTTTTTTCTATTCATTTCAACATAACTTTGATAGGCAATCTTGAGGGGTTGTTATAGTGAATCACCTACCTCTGTCTAATTATATCCATTTATCTGGCCCCAACTCACTGACTCATGTTTTTTTTCCAATCATAACTCTCCTAGTTGGTCTTCCTCTGGGCTTTCTGTCTGGCAACTCTAACATCAGCATCCAGAATACACACATACATGTCCAGACATATTCAGGCAAATCCATCCTAGTCTCCAAACATCTAACACGAGTTGTCCCTCTGATGTACTTTTTCCTGATCGTCACTACCAAGAGAACCTCAACATTTATTGTGTTGTGTGCAGGCTGCTGGAGGAGGGAAACACAGAGGGCGCTGAGGAGCAGAAACAGAGACTAGAACAGCTGCAGCGAGAGAGAAGAAAAGTTCTACTTGACAACAACTTGATACACCAGCCACGATTCTTCAAGTACTGCAGTCTTTATTCATTCTGACTTTAGGGATTCTGATACATTTAATTTCTTAATGATAAAGAAATAAAGTAATTGTTTTATTTTGTGTTTGCAGGAAGAGTAGGAACGACATGTGGGTGAGCAACAACACGTACTGGGAGCTCCGCAGAGAGCCAGGCTTCAGTAAGATGGACTTCCCTGTGTTATGGTGACATCTGAGACACCCAACTGCCTCTCATTATATGGATCTAATAAACTGTGTTTATGATAGACACGAACTGTGCAGAGCCTAAGAACACTGCTGTTTCCTCGGTACACTTTATTGTGTAATTATCTATCCCAGTGTCGACCAGGACTAAAGGGTTGTATTATTATATTCTGAGCATTTTTCCTAAGTGCCTTTTATTGCTGTGTACTCCTCAGCGACTGTAGCAATTATGCAAAACATTTGATGATGTCAGTATCATATTGCAGGAGATATTGGTATTACATTTGGTATTGGCTCCATCCACATACCTAATGAATCTCTGCCTCTCCATAATCATACATGGTTTGAACTGAACATAAAAAGACTGCACATAGGAATAAAGAGTACATTGGACGGACAAGGGCCTGTTGTGTTCATTATTGTATCTAATATCTATAAGAAAAGCTAAATGCTGGAGAATTTAGAAGTCTTTCTACAAATGTCCACAAGATGGCGTAGATTGTCTATTTTGCTTTCTTTACTGCAGCAGGGTTCAAATAATAAAGACTAGAACTTCCTCACTGTTATTTCAGCTACAGTTTTCACTATACATTACGTTCCATGGTGTCTTTATTCGCAACATTTTACATGGACTGAATGCATTTAGGATGAAAGCATCTGAACCCCAACATGAAAAGTTGTGTTTTGGTCACTTTTGTCTAATAATATTGTGGTTAATATGAGAACCAACGCTATAGTGACACATATTTGAATGGTTTGAGGATCAGTAGTTTATGTAAAACTTCTATAATGTTCCTTTAAAACAGCAGCCCTCTAAAACGAAAGAGGGAACTCCTGTTATACTGTATACGTCTGTCCTGTCCCGAACTGCTGCACCATCCTCAAACCGGACCATGACAGGACGCACAGCTCTGGCGCATGGATACATTTGGGTAATTTTCTTCTGTTAGCTTTAGCTTCCAAAACACCGCTAACACCGGGAGAGTTTACCGTTTTGTATCCCTGGTCTCCATGTATTTTTATATGACTACAGCTGGTGGACTTTTCTGCTGCATCACTACATCAGAGGGCGGGTGGTCGAGGATTTACCGTGAGTCATGCAACGAGGATTCCCCCACAGAGACGTGACTCGGTGAATTAGGGTAAGTAACATTGTTTTATGGGGTATTTATTAGAAAATTACAGGGCATTTTAGTTAGGCTAACGTTATAGTTCAAGTTTGAGCTAAATGTAATGTTTAGATTGGTTATTTATACATTTTCTCTACAACTGGCTTTTTTTAATTGACTATATGCGTAATTGTTAAACATTTAACAAATTGATTCCACCTCAGCTCATTCTAGTGCCGCAAAGCGAACCACCCATTGGTCTGACAGGTCTAAAATATGGCGAGAGAAATGGGCCATAATAGTCTACTGCAGAAAGTTAAATAAAGCCTAATATAGGTCACAAACAGTATCAGACTAGTTTTCCGGCTATGTAAAAGACTTAAAAGAGTTTAATATATATATATATATATCACTGATAATAATGGTGACATAAATTATAGAGCTTATCCACCCTTGTTCAACCAAATGAGAAAGGCACAGTTAAAAGTGTAGTCTGTAAGTTCCCAAAAATAAAGAACAAATGTAAAAAATAAAATAAAAATAAAATGCTTTATCTGATCCATATCTATGATGTAACGTATCTGTCATAATTATTATTATTTATTATTTTACTCCCTCCCCTGGCCTCTACAGCAGCATCAGATCAGACTTTGTGGGATACCACTTTGACCAATAGAATATCATAGAACATCATAGAATATCATAGAACAGGATCAGATTTTTTTTTTTACTTTTTTGTTCCAGGAAACTTATGGACTACATCTTTAAAGGCAAATATTGTTAGTTCTGATTGTAGCCACAGCTGGATCTTCTCAAATATACTTTCTATACTGTATTAAAGACTGAAAATATGAAGCATTACTAACCATGTGATTCACACTTGTGTTCTTCTACCAAAATAACCCTAAACAATGGACTGGACATGGTGAGTAAAATATTCTTTCATTTGTTGTTGATAGCTGGCCTGCCTATAAATGATACAGCAGCAGAAATCAGAAGAAATATAAACTGGGCTTGGTCTGCATAGATTTGCACAATTGGATTTCTGTAAATTTTTAATGTCCTGGATGTATTGCACTCTCTACTGTTTCACTGACAAGATCACAGAAGCATACTGACACATACAAGCATTATAGCCTATTCATTTCTTTGTATTCTCTGTAAATATGAGACATTATGCTTTGACCATAAATTGGACTTGATTTATCTCTTTCATTTGTGAAAAACATTACAGTCTGTTCATTTACAGGATTATGATACAAGATAGATACTTGAGCTGATGCATCACATTCCTTCTGAGTGGAGTCTGCATGTTCTCCCTGTGTTACTGTGGGTAATACAGGATACTCTTCTTCACACTATGTTAGGAGGATTGGTGAATATAAATTTCCCCTGAAGTGTATTACTGTGTCAGCGCTGCAACTACTAACCTCTCACTGCATCCCCCTAAGGCCCATAGAAGTTGTTGGGATAGGCAACAAGCTATATGCACAATTTAGCAGTAATAGTTGATATTCATAATCATTGCTTTACTGCTAAGACAACTTATATTTTGTAAAGTACCATAATAATGACTTTCCTCGTGGATATTTTGAAAAGTTATAAAGTAACAGGAGTCTGCATGAACCCGTTTATTTAGTGTATTTATCAATATTGTGTGTGTCCAGCAGGTGTCGTCAGAGAGCAGTATTGCAGCACACAGTGAACAGGTGGCGTGTGACTCAGGGAGGATTATCTGTGACTCTCTCTGCTTCCACACCAACTGTTTACAACATCTTTAAGCACATCTGCTGTCAATACACTCACCATCATCCGGTTTGGGCCTATAGACAAACAAACTATAATTGATATAGAATACAAATTATCCTGTTTTCTTCCATGAATACTGTTAAAAGTTTTTATAATATTAATATTAATAATAATATAGTATTTATGTTATTATATACGTTTTTAATTTTTTTCCCAGTGTAACAATTGCTTAACACAATTAGCCTAAATCAGGACTGTTCCAGATCTAAACTAGGTCTTACCCATGTCCAAATGTAGCAATGAATAGATTATATAACATATACATTGGGACTGTATTGGGGACTAAACCAGGTCTGAAACCAAGTCTAAACCAGAACTAACCAGTTTAGCAGGATACATCCCACAACCTTCTTCTTCTTCTTCTTCATCATCACAACACTCCATTGTGCATCCAAAATTCTATTTCTTTATTTTGTTCATCTGGCAATCCTCAAACGATATTTGTAGTGCCATGCCTAACAGTGCCAGAAAGACTAAATCTATATGTAAAGCGTTCATAGTAGAAGTGCTGATTGAGTTATTGAAAGTGTACACATTAAAGCTAACATCTGTGCCCTTTAGACCCTCACCTCTGATTGGTCCGAGCAGGGGGCTATTGTTGCATTAGCATCCACTTAATTAGGCACGAGTGTAGTCAGGAAATTAAAGGGCACACTCCACACAATGAACTGATGTCACAGACGGGAGGCTTTATTCGATAACGTTTACGTCAACGGCCACCTGGAGCACGCAAAAAGATAATCATGTGACATCTGAACACACAAACGACCAATCACGGCGCAGATCTGACTCCACAATTACAGGATAAACATGTAACTGATGTCATCCCTAATCCCACAATAGATTTTCTCTTGTCCTACTGTAATTATATGCCATTTCTGAAGAGTAGGCAAAATACATTACGTCATGATACACAACATCGCAATGCTAAAGCACACCACTATCAGAAAAACAGACATTATTCAGTTTGCAAGTGTTCAAACCTCTAAATTCTATTATTTGCTGAGTAACCACCGGACTAAACCAAATCTAAACTGCGTCCAATGAAGCAGCGAACACCTAAGCGAGGACAAAAAGTGGTCTATAAAATGAATTCAAGTTTCAAAGCGGAAATATGACAGAAACAGAGCTGAAATAAACTACCTCAAGACTGAAACTGAAAAAGTCCCTAAGAAAATGTTTGGCTGAAATGAACCGAATCAGAGATATACAAGGACTAAACAGGCCTGAAACAACCCAATCTATATCAAGCTAATATCAGAAGGAAATATAGCCAATTGCATTACTAAATAAGGGCAAAACACAGGCTTTATCAAGACTAAATCAAGTCAAAACCAGAACTTAATTAGGTTTAAATCAGGACTAAACCAGAACTAAATCAGGAGGACTAAAATAAATGTAAACCAGGACTAAATCCAGTCTAAGTCAGGACTACACCAGGTCTAAACAGTCTCTAAACCAAGTCTGAACAGTGGTCCACTCATAAAAAGGTGGTTCTCTATCAGAGCAGGACTTAAACAGTAACTGTCTGAACAAGTATCGCTAAAAAGTCATGTGTACCACCAGTGATACTCGTACCACTGTTTGAGAACCCCTGTGTTTATAGCAATACTCACACCTTACAGCAGACTGCAAAATAGAAAAGTAGTTCAAGTTAAAATTGCAATCAGGAATTTCACCAGTCATCAAGATAAAAACTCATGTTAGGCCTAATCATAATATTCAGTTAGTATATTGAGCTGCCCCAGAGGAATGGTGTGGTTGTTTTTGGATGTTGGGTGATGCTTGTACTCTCCTGGGACCTCAGCAGACAGCCTGTCCCAGCACCTGCTCCTCTCAGCGGGACGGGGGAGGGTCCGGGGGTGAAAGTGAGGGGGAGGGGTCCTCTTTGTGTACACAGATAGGGGAATTAGCATCTCTTGTTTGTGTCAAGACATGCTACCCGACTGTACAAAGCCTTGTGATCCCAGACGCAGCCCCCAGACTGGCTTAGTTCTGCTTATTAATACGATTCTATTCATATCTGTGCCATAGGACTGTTAGTTTTCTCTTTTGTGCTGAAGAAGCAACCATGATGCAAATAATTAGTAATAGTGGAGCAGTCGGATTGAGCTCAGTCTTCAAGTTCAACTGACAGCTGCAATGAGCTTAAAATGATATGGAACACACACTGGCTCTGTCTTGCAAAATTCAGTGCTCAAACCACTTTCTAGTTCAGGGGTAAATGCTGTTGAGCCTCAAAGCATGCATATGGTAAACTGATATAATTTCTTACCACTCAGTGAAAGTGGCCTGAGGCAGGGTTCATGTTATACTTTTTCACTGATTAGTTATGGCTCTAATTTGTACTGTTTACACAAATCCAACTCACATCCACAGGCGGATTCTTTGCTTTTTAATATTATAATATGTATGTCACAATATTTGAGAGAGATTACTGATCATAAGAGATAATTTGGGTGTAAATAGTAAGAACAGATATTCTGTTATTTTTATGGTATCCGGCCCAAAATGATAGTAAAACTCTGGTGAACTCTAGTTGAATCCACACAGAATGCTCTAGAATCTACCACATGGAGTAATGTTATGTAATCCCTTAAATCCTCTATGTCTGCTCCTGTTGTATAATGTAAAGCTGTTCAGGTGAGAGTGCCCCTGTTCTCCTCTGGACCGAGTTTCAGAGCCCCCCTGTTCTCCTGGTTCACCAGAGGACCATCAACATGATGCTGCTAGTACCAGGCTGGTCCCGGGCTGGTCTAAGGCTGGTCTAGGCCGGCTGCTGTATCCTTGGTTACTGATGGTGGAGCAAAGACACCAACAGCAGATTACAGTGCTCTGATTGGTCAAGTCCAGGCTCATAATTTCTCCCATTGGATGATCCCACAAATACACTTGGCTCATTACATTTAAAGCCCCCCCTCCTGCACAGGAGGAAGGGGGGGGGGGGTTGGAGGGAGCAAAATAGAGCAAGTCAACCCTGGGTGTGGACTGACAGGCACAGGGGGTATAGTGCAACGTTATGGAGCCTTGATACCAGGTTAGTGGCTGTTAAACTGGATACTGGAACTGGACTATAAATATATTTTGTTGTTGACAATTGATACAAACTAAGAATTAAGAATAATTTGAGTTACATCATGAGGAAACTTAAATTAAAAAGGATTATAATGAGTAATATATATATATATATATATATATATATATTAGTAGAGTATAATTTTGCTCAGCGAAATAATAGCAGAAGCTTCAGAAGCTTGACTTAACTGTGCTGATAACCCTTGCGAAGGAGTCCCAAAATTGTCCCAAAAAGTCTTTTGAGAATAGAGAAGCACCTTGAGGATCTGTAGCATACAAGAATGCAAGATTAACAACAGACTCGACCTTTCAAAAAGCTCCTTTTATACCACATTTTCATACATACTGGACATGTTACCAATTAGTCTAATTAGCTGCATGAAAATGAACACTAAAGCAATATCGTATTGACTGAAATGGTACTGTTAGTGTTTGTAGGGCTAATAGCATCTTTTAAAGTTTAGCTTGAATAGCCTATAATAATAATACGCCTATAACACTGTCCCTTATTGTGAGTATGGGGGCCACCAGCTCATTGCCCCTGGAGCCGCTGCATTGCCTGATACAACAGCCCTTCTTTTATTACCTCCGCCAAGGAGGCATTGTTTTCGGTAGCGTTGGTGTGTGTCTGTGAGCAACTTTATGCAAATACTACTGAACAGATTTGGATGAAATTTACAGGGAAGCTAAGGAATGACACGAGGAAGAAGTGATTACATTTGGGCCTCCCTCTTCCTGCCTTGTGAAACCGACACCTGCCAATGCTTTACCAGTGGTAAAGTCACACTTCTCACTTCTTTGCAGCAGTTCTCCTTTGCAGGTGTAAAAAGCACTCGTAGAGCGCACATCTCCGCCAAGGCAGCTCATTTCCCCTGTACACTCTTAGCATAAAACAAAGTGCTCTAAATATAATTGGATGGCATTTTCATTTGAATTGAGGTCATTAATACAAACAAAGACAGAAAAGTTTTGTTTCTGTGGAGATGCTGTATCAGACACTGATGAGAAACGTATGTAACTATAACATTTCAAAAGATGTATATTTATTGTTATATCCCATGTGCACAACATACAGCTACAGTAAAGCGAACACTCATTATTAAACAAGCAAATGAAACACAGAGCAGTATTCACTATAGGCTATTAGTGGCTGTGGTAACCTCTCATTGTATTAAGATTATTCGAATGATACTCTGTCCACACTGAGATGAGTTTAAGCGTTACATCCACATGGATCTGCCGTTTTTGGAGCCCGGAAACTATCATTTTTTAAACCGGGTCCCAGAGTAGAAAGAGTTCAAAATGCCGGTTAAACCGGGCATACACACTACAGCGTTTCAGTAGTGCTGCGTGAACCCGTGTGGACACAGATATTTTCTAAAACGATACCGCCTTGATACTGTTTTTGTCTCCGTGTGGACTAAGCCTGAATTGTTGTCATTAACAGAAACAAAGAAAGAGAAATCACTATTTTGTCATTTTCTTCTGGAGGGGTGTCCGGTCCTACAGAAGGTTCTATTTAGAACCGAGTGGATATAGGGGAAATTAGCTACCTTGGCGGAGGTCTCTACTCTCCGAGCGCTTTCTAGTAGTTATTATAGGTTCAACTGTATTGCGTAAAGGCGCTGATCCGTGAGTGAGTCTGACAGACACAGCTCTGGGCACACGGTCCCCTGTCGCTCCGCTCGCTCTGTTCTAAACACATTGTTAAAGCCGCTGGATAAGGCTCATGAATGAGCACTTTGTTTATCTCATGCTCCAAAGGAATATTTCTCAGGTTATCCTCTGCTTTTACAGCCGAATCTGAATTCTTCTGCGGGAATAGCTAAAGACGAGCGGTGAGTGCTAGCATCACACACATTTGTTGACATTTTCTCCCACATTGAGCGCCATTTGCAGATAGTGGACAGGTGCACCTATCGCCCTGGTTATTGTTTGCATGCTTTACTTTTCTTTTGTTATCTTACAAGAACACTAGAAAAAGGTCTAATAATATATAGTTTTAGAGGAATAAATGTATCGCACTTAGCAGGTGTTCCGCTCGTTCAGTGAAGTGATGCTGAATTGACGCGAACGGTGCCTAAGTGATGCTCTTTGTAAACCGCCACATTTGTCATCATTTATCCCGTACTGTGAGAGTTACAGAGGGGATATGTTTACATTTTCATTTATAATCCAGGTTATTTGTCATAATTAGCCATAGGTTTGCTCTTAAATATTGAGCGTATTGGCTCCGCGTATTCCTGGTTGTGCCAGCGCTGAGCTTAGCCACACAAGGCGTTAGCTGCTCCTGCATGGATTGACTGGTTACTTAATCGTGAGGCAGGTGCACTAGATAATACAAATGTCGCTTCTTTAGTTATAATGACTGTAATTAAATGCAACTAATGAAAGGAAAATGAATGCGCCAAGAATTATAGAATGTAAAAAAAATATATTTTCTGTCAAACGCTAGCTTATAGATGGTCTTTTGAGGACACCAATTAGCCTACATGTGCTGTACAGACTGAGTTGCTAACTATTGTGTTGTGATTATATAATACAATAACATACACAGCAGACTGTTTTAAAGTAAATTTGCCTACAATATGGTGACGGCAGGGTAAATGAATACTCTTCTCTCTCAGTGGGTGATTTATCAGTGAGTATAGTCATTATAAATACTGTGTGTGCCGTGGGATTTTTCCCCAAAAAGGTTGAGAAACACTGACGTAAGGCGTAGAAAAAGTAGTGCCGAACTAGGACACACAAGCACTACTTCTTTGCTCCATTTTCTTTTCAGATATTTCTATTGTCAAGTCAACATAATACAAGATGTCATTAACATTATGTACAATCTTTATTGTCATAAGAAAGTTTGCTTGAAAAGGTTCATGTACAAAATAAGTGTTAAGTTAGTCCCAGTAAGGTAATAGAAAAATGCATGCTTCATCATCTCATACTGGTTTAGATTTCAAGGACTTCTGCTTGTTGGTGTGCAGTCACAAAAGTGTTTGACAGTGGTTTTGCCCCTAATAGGTAGAAGGGATATAGAGCAACCAGGAGTTATGGTCATATTCTTTGGTTGGTTGAGTTTACGCTGTCTCATTTTTAGTTTTTCTGTTATTGTATTTTCATCAAACAAAATATAAATCATGTGCACTGTTCTGCGGCTTTTGAATGTTTCCGAGAAGCCTGTTTGTCACTCATTAGTCTAACAGCTCTCTGGTCTCTGAGGACTTTATTATATACACACACGGTATAGGCTCATATGTATGCCGAGCATCAAAGTGTGGTTAATTACATATCCCAGAGCAGGACAGTACCATGTGTATTTGGCTCAATAGGATTCAATCAATTTAATCAATATTTAACTTTTGTAGTCAAAAACAAACTATTCCAGGAGTAATTCCAAAGCCATGTTGACATTGTGTGGGATCATCCTTTGTAGTCACGTAGCTTCTGTCTGTGCTGCATTTCAATTCTTTACCCTCTGAGGTCAGATGAAGTCATCAAGACCCAACAGAGTTACTGTCTGAGATTGGCTCTTTTATTTAGGTTGGAACTCCTAATTTAGTTCCAGCTGGCTCAAGTTAGTCTATTCAAGTCCTACTTTTGATTGTTTTCACTTTAGTTATCTCTTAATATGTTTTGAGTTTTGACCAATGCATGCGTTCTATATTTATGTCCAAAAGATTTGCAAGATATCACCTGTTTTTGTTTGTATGCAGCTCTAATGGACAATTTGTTCCCTCATCTACGTTCGGGGCCTCTATTCAAAGAGTTCTGTTGAAAGGAGACAGCTCTTGATAAAAGCTAAATTATTTTGGGATCCTGTTAACTCCACACACACACACTACACAAAAGCTTGTAAAAGATGTCTTGATTCCTTGTTCCAGTTTGATGTGTGCTTCTATATTTGTGGTCCTAATTGACTTCACAGGGGGTTGTAGAGTGTTGCTGACGTCTTTCATGTGAACAGAACAAAGCCACACACATTCACACACACACACGCACACCCCCACGCACAGGCACACACACATTCACACACTTACACACACACCCCCACGCACACGCACACACACACATTCACACACGTACACACACGCACACCCCCACGCACACGCACACGCACACACACATTCACACACGTACACACACAGGCAGCATTGCTTTGTCCTCACCCAAACACTTTATTACAGTTACACACACTGCTGTCTACTTCAGACAAGGAAACAAACTTTAACTGCAATGACAGAAAATGTCATATTATTCCATTAGAAAAGGCAAGAGTGACTTTTAAGTATCAATGTTACTATTTTAGACTGAAATATTCTTAGCTTCCAAGTTTATTTCTGTCTCTGTGTCTGTCTCTCTCTATGTCTCTCTCTCCCTGTCTCTCTCTCTCTGTCTCTGTGTCTGTCTCTCTCTCTCTTTCTGTCTCTCTCTCTGTCTCTGTGTCTGTCTCTCTCTCTCGCTCTCTCTCTCTCTTTCTGTCTCTCTCTGTCTCTCTCTCTCTCTCTCTCTCTGTCTTTCTGTCTCTCTCTCTGTCTGTCTGTCTGTCTGTTTCTCTCTCTCTCTCTCTCTGTCTCTCTGTGCCAACGACTAGAACTAAATCAAGTCAACTTTCAGAAAAAAATCTAAAAGTAACTAGGCCTGTGCTGTCGTCCCCGACAGCAAGGTGTATATCGGCGAAACGGCCCCATACGTCTGCCCCATACGTCTGCCCCATACGTCTGCCCCATACGTCTGCCCCATACGTCT
>JAVQKC010114537.1:0-23826 GCA_036025475.1 Philypnodon macrostomus
GAGAGAGAGAGAGAGAGAGAGAGAGAGAGAGAGAGAGAGAGAGAGAGACAGTTTGAGACAAAGGACCTTTGTGCATTATGATATTTTATGAATTAAAATTGTGCTGCAGGAGACATTGAAACAGCAGAAGCCTTTAAGTTGCCACAGGGGGAGCTATTGATATTTGAGTTGTCTCTGTGAGAGGCAGACGCAAGAGGCATTTTGATTATTATAACACAGACTCGAGCCAGATTTATTAGCCAGAAGTAATTTGGCAAAACAGTAACATGCACTTTTGTAGCTGCCACTCACACTAATCAAGATGTGATCTTGAGATGCACACAGCAATCTGCCACGTTGATCTTAGAGGATGTGAAATGGAAGTAATATGATTGTGTGGTATTATGGTCTCACAATAGCTTTCATGACTACAGTGACACTTCCCAAAAGGAATCATGCAACTATGTAAAGATGGGAAGTAGGCCTTTGAAGTTCTTGAACCAAAACATTGCAACACACAAGCAAACAATACTTTTGCAATATATTACATACATTGTATAGGAATAAATTATTGGTTGCCTTAAATTGAAAATGTCAGATTTCATGTCAAGATCATTCTTGTCATATCATTCTTTGGGTCCTCAGTTTCTCTTGTGTAAAATGCATATCATTGTCCACATTAATTAGGAACACAACAACATTTAGTGGTTGTATATCATATGACAGAAAATAACTAGGCCTGTGCTGTCATCCCCGACAGCAAGGTGTATATCGGCGAAACGGCCCCATACATCTGGCCCTGAACACATCTGACCAATATGATGGCAGTTACCTCTATAGCGCCCCCTATAGACTGAAAGAAGTATATAGTTTTAGGGAATTTTCTAAATTTGGCAAAAACATTCTTCACAAACATCCAGACAAATCCAAAAAGTGATAAGTAAGGTGCCCGTTGGTGACAGTTGTAGCAGACGTATGGGGCAGACGTATGGGGCAGACGTATGGGGCAGACGTATGGGGGCGTTTCGGGGACGACAGCACGGTCAAATTTTTACAAAAGGAATGATATGTAGATATGGAAAAGCACTAGGGTTAGAGAAAGGTTGAGAATAATGTAGGAAACAGTTAAAAGCATGCATCATAATACTACTAAGTTATTTTTGTTCTATTTTTTAAGTAAACATAAACTCAGATTGGTGGTCATTACTTACTTTTATTTACTCAGACATGGAATATTCAAGACTGATTGTGATTGGGTAGATTTGGGCACAGAGTAGACCTGTGACTTCGGCATGTGCCTCAATTCAAGATGACCCAGGATTTGGCTTGAAGTTTTGTTGATGTTTAAGGTTATTTGTGTCAACCTGTGGCTGCTTTACAGATTACTTTGTCAGTCAGTTGTAATACAGCAACTAAATGAGCACTAAGGAAGTCACTATAGTTTAAATATTCCAGTTGTATATTTTTGGTGTTTCCTAGTTCATAGTTCACACTCTTGCACATGTGTTACAACATTTTAAAACCACAGTCATGGCCAGATCTTGTGCAATTTAACTTGGAGATTGGACCCAGGCACAAAAACATGTTGCATCTGTAGGTGCATTGTATTCTCACAGATACTTCATTTCTGAGCTTAATTCCCCTGAGAACAGGCCGTGATTCTTACTTGAATCCACTGAGGCCTGCCTTTTTTCTCTTTCCTCTTCAGCAGTACCTCTCCAGTGTACTTTGGTTTTTATCATTCAACAACCCCCTGTTCTTGTGCCAATCTCCAGCCTTCATCACTGAGGACACAGGCAGATAAAACGAGGGGGAGGACCAAGGCCCTGTCGGCAAAGTGAAGCTGCCAGATACACACAGCTCTGCATTAAGCCCTCTCACTGGCAACTCACACTGTAGCTACAGCTTAAGCCCACAATACCATCGTCTTTATTCTGTTTTCAACACTACCAGGGAGTATTATGTAGAGCAATGGTTCCCAATCTGTGGTACAGGTACAACAGGTGGTACACAGGCTCCTGAGTCCCAGTGAGTCTGGTTTGTACCTGTTTTAGTCTTGGTTGTTTCTGTTCTGTAGGTCAGTCCTGGCTTAGGCTCACTTTAGTCTAATAAAGTGGCAATTGACAGTAAATATGTTCTTGTTGTACATTGTATATGAAAGTTGACAATCACAGATGTAGAGTGTGAATATAAATGATAGAGTTTATCTTTGAAGCTGTCTCAAATTCTAGTGAAGTATCTATTATAATAAACTAGGGGAAGAAAAAAAGTGCTTATGCAGAATGTACATTGTTAAAGTATGTCTCTGTCTGCTTCACTATAGCATGAGGGTGGTCAAAGACAGAATACAAACTGGCTCTTCAGTTTAGTCACAGTGGCTTTGAGCACCCATCTGCTTCTAAATGGTCTGAGGACACAAAGCTGTCGTAAACATATGGTTGACATTACTAAAAGGCTTTAACGTTACATAAAAAAACAAAACACCAATCAAGACCTATAGGCACTTCACAGTACATCATCCAGACACCGCTCCTGTAAAGGAACATTGTAATACATATGTAACATATTCTCACTGGCCACTTTATTAGGGACAACTTCAACCTAATAGTGGCCCCAGTGTGCTTTTCTATAGCTTTTTGCTAAAATTATGACCGGAAATGTTTTTTAAGGATCTAATCACAAATGCTAATGTGTTACTAGACACAGACATTTTGTTTACAGAAGGTACTGCCCCAGTATAGTCTTCAATTATAGATATGAATTACATATGGATTTGCTCGGTAAGCGATACTGTATAGATACTGTGCAACATACTGTGTGCAATAATGCAGGAAAATGGACATCAGTAATTATGGATTGAAATTATGGATATGCCTAATTACAAGCACAGTAAGCACAGTAGGTTAGATATATTAAATAGTAGCACTGGACTATTTGAAGTAGAGCAACATTAACTCAAAAGTGTTGTAGAAAAGTCTAAGGGAATTTCTAAATGTTTTGCAAAGTCCCTCAACAATCGTATTAAATGTGCATGACTTGTGTTATGCAATACATGTGCAATACATTCCCTAGTCTTTACCAATGCACTGTAAGCTACAATGCAAAGTACCAGAGCTGTCTAAAGGCTTCCTAACTGTGAGCATTGGGAGCTACTGCTGTCGACTGCAGTCTTTTCTTGTTAGTTTGAACCTCTACCACTTATTTACACAAGCAATAGTCATGCAACATGCCATGTGATTAGACTCTGCTTTGAGATTCTCACACCATCACAAAATGCCAATTGTTAACAACATTAAAAAATATCCCCTTCTTTTCTTATAACCATTTGTAGTCCCTTTGGTGGTTCTGATCTGTGTCATGTGTGCAGCAAATGTAAGCAAGTGAGACATTGAACCTTTGAAGCCTCGAGAGCTGCTAACCAGAGCTTATAAAGAGATAACCTGACAAGCATGTCTTTATCATTGTCTCCAGCTTCCAGTGAGCGCCAGACTGGACATCTTCACTGTGCATCGTATGTGGATGAGAGCTAGTTGCATCTATCAATATCTATCTAATCTATATTATATGGCTGTGTTTAGGAGTGCAATGCTATGAGAGAGGGTGGTGTGATTTCAAACCAAAGGGTCATCTCTATGTTGACAGTATGCTTTGACAGCCAGTAATTGGTTTCCTTTTGCACCTTTTGCTCTCCAAAGCTTCTACAGAAAAAGCAATTTTAGGAGCCAATCAATTCAAATTCCAACTCAGTCAAAGATAGAAAAGCCAATGCTACTTAAACCTGTGTCTCAGTTGGCAGCAGAGATAGCAGTGGTGATAATCTGCTGTAGCCCTTCAGTTTAAACACACAGCACTCTTTGTGTCGCCTGAGCTCAGACACTCACCTGCTCTAGAAAGCAATTCAGTGTGAGATAATACAAGTTTATAGTTTCAATTGTTAGGTGCACTCACAGGCCACACATGACTCAAAACTCACAGTCAATTTTTTGCATGTTTTTGCACTTACTCACTGCTGTTTGGTGAGTAAAGAGAGTTCAGGATTTCTTGCTAAAAGTCACACTTGTACAAGTTTATGTGTAACAGAAAAATGCCCACACACCATCTTAAAGACTGTAGAACCATTGGCAGTACAGTCATTATCAAACAACGGAAAAAAAATCTCTCTAATTTTTTGGGGAAAAAATACCTGATGTTACCAATACTTTGGTAAACAAAACATCTACTTTTTGACACAGACAATTTCCAGAACTTACTTGCTCCATCATTACTCCATCAAATGCACAAGTGGTTTGGAGGCTCAAACACACTCAGTGTAATAATATCTCATTTTCTTCATATTGCCTAATAATCTTAGTGATTATGCTTATTAGTGTTTGCTGATTAAGCTAGTGTCAATGAAAAATTTTTTTTTTTTTTTTAGAAAACTTAGTTATTGATTGACAGTTATTGCATTCTGTACAAGATACAAACACTGTCTTTTTTGTCAATTCAAAAGTCCTTGTTCATTGATTTTAAGCCTTATATATTCCACAGATGATTATATTTTTGGATTTAGGACTTTTTACATTTGAGTGGTTGTTATACAGATACATTTTATGTGATAAATGGTTTGATTTGACTATGAGTGCATGCATACCAAGCTTACTTTGTTATGCACCTGCACACATATCTGCCATATCAGCCTGTCACAGCTGCAGACACACAAACAAGCCCCACTTCACAGGTACTATACCTTCATACCCACACATACATACTGACACGCACCCACGAGCTACAATTGCTGCTGGCTTCACCTCCTCTGATGGGAAGAAACACATCATTTAACCAAACTGGTCAACTGAGAAATAATTTCTCTTTTGTGGTTACTGCCTGAGGACCCTGGGGTTTGCAGAGTTTATATTGGCAATCAGCGGTGCACCCAGTCTTTGTGCAGAAACGCCTTATCAACTTACCCTGGTTCAGATAAGAGCGCCGATACCTCTGCTTTTAAGCACACAATGAACATGAAGGAGAGCCCACCAATTTGCCTTTTAAGTAAGATAAAGTTATCAGTATTTTTTTCCTATTGTTGAATTATGAATGTTGAACCTAATGGCAAAACAACACGTTTTTGTAGGCGTTTGATTTACATTTTACAAGAATGAACACCTATTCACTAAGAAATAAAGATTTGCATATGTCCCAATCCAACCACAAGAGGTCACAAGCCAATTTACTTTTTGTGCAAATCCCAAGCCTAGATAAACAGGGACAGTTGACTTGAGTTGACTCGAGATGGATGCAATATAAGATTTGTCGAGCTCCAGGGTGATGCAGAAGGCAGGGTAATAAAAAACACATATGTCTCAATACCGCAGGTTAAACAAAGATTTAGGTTAAACAAAATGAGTCGATCAATACTGGTAGAGCTACAAGTATCTAATACTTATAAACCTCATACATTTCAGTGCTAGGTTGATTTTTCGAGTACCAAATCTCAGTACTCCACAAGAAGCTCCCATATTACAATTTGATCTGCCTCTAGACTACACTTTAAGGTAGCTGTAAGGTATATTCAAATAGCAATACTCAATACTTTTTTATAGACAATTAGCTCTTGGTATTTAAAACTCTGTTGACATTGTCACTAAGGTTGTTATCATTAGTTAGACCATGTGCCCAGCTTTTTTCCACATCACTTCCTTCCTAATTAAATTGAACTTTTTCTCTTCCTCTCAAACTTCCCCACTGCCTCCAACTAACTCCTGAAATAAAAAATAAGTTTTATGTTAACCAGGGTGATGTGCCTGCAGCCCTCAGGTCAAAGATGGAGGCAAATCCCTGCACACATCTCTCTCCATCTCACCATCCATCTGCTGGGGGCCCCTCTGAGTAAAGTTAAAAGTCTTTGGCGAGCAGTTGGCAAAGTGACTTCTTCTTGGCCACACTGTCACTACGGCTGCAATTGTTTGGGAGAATGAGTGATTGGAGGGAGGAAAAGATGCATATCGCATGTCTTTATTTCTCTTTCTACCCCTCCCTCTTTCTGACTGTCTGGGTTGGGGTGTATATATATATATATATAGGGGATGGCAATAGCAAGCATAGCCAGCCTTAGCTCCCTGGCTCCTGTCACCGCCTCGATAGCTGTCACGCTAACACCCCCACTGCTATCATTGGAGCACTTATGGGCCTGTCACTCACCTGGGAGAAGGGTTAGGGTGGGGGGTGTTCTTAGTGGGGGTAGGGGGGCTCAAAAGGGGGAAGAGTGTGCCCGGGGAAGATATGCAGAGGATGGGTAGACAGAGGAGGAGGAGCTTGGGATGCACCGAGTTATAGACAGAAGAGGAAAGACTAAGATAAAGGAAGCTATGGGGAGGAATGTTAAAAGAGGCAGCAGTACCAGAAGACTGACATTAAATGATGAGGTCATTGAGACACGACAGATGAAAACTCAAAGGTTAACACAGAGACCTGACTGGAGTCACAATCATGGGTTTGAATTTGGGCCGGGTGGTTATAGAGAAGACCTGTGATCTTAAATTAAATAAAATATACAATGATACAGGATAATTTGCATAGATGATTTATTTTGTTTTTGCTCCAGTACAACTTTGACTAAAAATGTACTATTGTTAACTACTAAAACCAAGGCATTACCACTGAACACATTATCGATGGAAAAATAGAACATGATATATAGGCGACAATAGTCATAATAATGAAAAATGGGAAGAAAATTAGTATACATTAATATTGCTACATCTACAAGCATCGGATATTTATGAACTACAAATACGTTCCTATGCTTTTATGTTTTTGGCATTTTCTTAAAAAAATAAAGATAAATAAAAAAGCCCAACAATGTTTTATAATGGAATAAAGCCAAGGGTTACAAAGTGATATAACACAGTGATATACATTTTTGGTCACATGGCCCAGTCCTAACATGTATTTATCGTCCCAACACACGTACTACAGGGGCGCCATGTTCGGCAGGTTGTTCTCCGGTTCACTTGACACAAAGCGAGGGCCATTTGGACATTAAAAAGCCCCATCGATTTACCATCCAGGACGGCGTTGTGGAAGCTCTTTGTGTGAAATTACAGACCTGGTGCTAAACAGCGTAGGGTAATTTTTAGAATGAGCAGGAGTGAGAGAAGGGGGTAAAGCATTGATGTCTGCAGCCGTTGTTCCATCTGTGAGGGGCTTGGTCAATGAGCAGTCTCTGACACATGAATACATACACATTTAGGGAGGATAGAGAGAAGCCAATACTGTAATATGCACAGATTAGTCTGCATTTACAGTGAGCAGTAAATATTTAGCACCACAGGCCATATACAGAATGATAGCAGAATGACAACACTACATAACTTTTAAGGATTTGCAACTATTGAACTACACTGCTACACATAAAAGTGGGAGGTATGGAATATCTGGCCAGCCAATATGTCTACAAAGCTATCATATTTGTTTACATTTTAATGACAGAACAATAAATTCAAATTGACAAACTCTTCATTCATTTTTCACTTATGGACATATCTTCTTTTGGTGCAAGTTCAAGCTCTAAAACATATAAATATTGCTTGATGAATTAAAAAATATAGTCCTTGGACAAATGAAGAAAAATGTTGCTCATAAACCACAATTAGCTGTTATATTTTTCAAGCTTTAGTGAATATATTCTATGCAAAACAATTGAGGAAAAACACTATAAAAGTGGTTGTGTTTGTGTTAAGCCTTGCACACAAATGCCCCCCGTCCCAGATCATGTTGGTGACAATCAGTAAATCACAGTGACCAGCAGCAGCATGGTGGTGGTTGTGGAGACACGTTCATGTTCGGCCCCTTCACCGATCACTACTGCAGCAGAGCCACTCAAGTGAAACTCTATTACAGCAGGCCTCTCCAGCCACGATCCATCAGCCTAGACACTATACAGGCTCTGTGCACCGGCAAGACATAAGGCTGTACAAAGACAGATTGTGTTAATGTGCCGTTTCATAAAGAACCAAGCTTCATAAAAGTGTTGCTCTTTATGTGGCATTTTGTTGACACCCCTGTATAACATATGACAGCAGTGTTTAGGTCATGTGGGTGAGTGTAATTTGATAGGTGTTTTCAATTATAATATATTGTAATGTAATCAACACCTCAGGAGCAGGCTTTATCAGTCAATTGCTTGTGGACAGCTGTTGAAGTGAAAGAGTTTAAAATACTTTTGATTTTGATTTTATGGCATTTCCTGACACTTGCATTACCACATTCACATACAAAAAATGGTAGCAAGAAAAAACAAAGGTAACATTGTTTAGAGATGTATTGTATATGATAGTCATTTAAAAGACTATTAGTAGATTTCTATAATGAGGTATTTTTCTATAGATTTTCTTTCTATAGGAGTAATTGGTGCATTCATTTTGCAGGCTTACAACACTAGAGCAGAGTAAATATTCTGAACCAAACATTGTTACATGATAAATAATTCACTTTTCTTTGGATAGTAGAGCAAACCAAGACATACTGTATGTGTAACATCAAGAGACAAGAGGGCTTAAAGCAAGTCTGATCAGCAACAAAAAATATTGGCTGGCAGAAGAATAATAATATTTTTATTACGGTACATTTTAAGATAACATTTTCCCTCTCTTTGTGCAGGCTACAGATGGCGACGACGGCACATTTGGGGTTGTGCGTTACTACTTCAGTGATGACCCAGATCAGTAAGGCTTTCTCTACTTAGCTCAACTTTAATTCACTTTTACAGTTTATGCAAAACATCACCAAAAGTACCCAATATACAGAATAGTGTCAGGTGCTTTTGTGTACACCAGTCCCATATTGGTCACACATATTTGACTTTGTGGAAAAGTGGAAAATGTTCATGCCACAGTGAAATTACAGCATTACCATAAAAGTAGGGTATTTATCTAAAACCAGATAATAGTCATTTATAGGATAGCAGGGATGGGTGAACGTTTTGGCTCAAGGGCCTCATGGGGTTTTAAAATTTGCCAAGTGGGCAGGCTGATATTGTATTTGTAACTTGACAAATAAGATTTGTAACAATGTGTTAAAAGTCTTCACCACATGTGGCCCCCGGGCCGCAGTTTGCCGGGCCGCAGTTTGCCCACCACTGGGTTATATTGCACTTTAGAAACATTCTGTAATTTCCCCCAAATATCCCTAACTTTTTGTGACTATAGCCATATTATAACAACCTCTGTAGCCCATGAAAACATTAAATGTAAAGTACTTTGTCTAAACACTGGTGACTTTAATTTTCAAACCTGAAATGTACCATCTCCTGTTTTTTTTTTTTAAGATTCTTATTGGACCCTGAGACTGGTTGGGTGACTCTGCAGGCCAGTCTGGACTTTGAGCTCATGCGCCGCTTCACTCTGACCGTCCTGGCCAGAGACGGTGGTGGGGAGGTGACCACAGGCAGGATCCGAATCAACGTTCTAGACATAAACGACAACGCACCACTGTTTCAGAAGGAGATGTATGTGGGATCACTGAGGGAGAATGAAGAGGCCGTCATTGCAGTGGCTCGAGTTAGGGTGAGTACTGCTTTTATGATTTGACATTAACTGCACACTGCATACATATATTATTCAGCATTCAAACAAGAATCCAATCCAAGAATTTCACCATACCAAAAAATATGCACTACTTAGTCCTTTTTCAGTTGGGTTGGGCTGGTAAGTTAGAAAACAATTGACTTTAGATTCTAACTTTAACTTTGGTTCATAACGTTAGTGTAGACACGTGTGGGTGTTTTGACTACAGGTAGCCTATGGTTAGTTTGATTTTGTTTAAGTCTAATTCCAGAAGATGTATTTCCTCATATAGTTTGTATATTTTACACTTGTTTAATGTGTTTAATAATTTACAGTATACCTTAAAATTCTTTATTTTTTATTTTTTTCAGCTGCTTTTAGCATGAGGTATGGTGCGTGATTCCAGTATCGAAGGGCTAACACTAAAAGACAGTTCCAATTCACAGTCACACATACTATTCCCCAAGGCCTATTCAAATTCACCATTTTTGCCTATTTAACCTATACATTCCTGTATCAGTGGGAATAAGTCCCCAGGAGAAGCCACACTGGCACAATAAGGCAACTGTTGGCACCACAACATTCCTGTATACCCCTAAAAAGTCATTTTTATTGTTACCTTTTCATTTTTTCATTAGAAAACCAACTCTCTTTCTATTTGGTCATGTCTCCAACAGTCACAATGTCCCAACTAAATGCCCAACAGAGTATGGCCTGTACTTTCATTGAGTTTCTTTCACTCTCTTTCTCCATGTTACTGTAATTGTGAGGTTATATGTTTGTGTGCACTTTATCCTAGAGGAACTTGCTGGCCTTGTGCGTTTGCCATCAGTCACTGCCACAGAAAAAGCCAAAGTACACCGGCACAATGGTAACTAATGGCTCAGCGTTTCCTTTGATTGTTCCCTGTGCAGAAGAACTATCACGCACCTTGTGGCAGCGGCTCCAGCGTTGTCCTTTACATTGTGTAGGTTTTGAGCTGATGACTGGGTTCAACGCTTGGAGAGTTATGTTTGATTAGTTGGTGCTAACCTTAAACGCTGCTGATATTAATGCAGCACCCGCGAGGAACAGGGGAAACCAGCGGCTCAGTTGTGTGTGTCAGCGATTTGCCTTGAGACATCCGACAGTGTGTACACAAAGTAATGTATTAAAGGAAAGTTTTTCATTGTATGTTCAGAATTATTCTATCTCTCACCACAAATCCTACTTTTTTGTAAAGTTAACTCACTTTTGCTCCAGTCGACTCCATTCCGGAAGGGTCTATTAATGAATTAATAAAATCAACAACAAACAAAAACTGCTAAAGTTCATATTTGTCCATTTTACTGGGAATTACCTGCAGTGAAGAGGTATTTTCAACAGAGCCAAGCAGTTGTGGTATTGCTTAATCATGACTGGAGCATTAGGCTAGGATTTATACAGGCCATTCAAGGATTCGAGCCCAGCCCAGCCCTTACAGAGAAGACTTTGTGACAGTTTTTGTTTCTTGTCAATAGGCTCAGAGATGTTAATTGTAAAGTACACCAAATGATCACCATATTCTAGTTTGTGCCTGCTTCCAGTTCATATAATATCGTGTATCATGTGAACACATCAAGATGAAAGGATGAAAAAAAGCAAGATTCAATCTCCCCAAGACTTCTCTCTCTTACCTCTTTTGCCACTCCTCTATTTGATTTCTCTGCCCTCGACTTCTCTCACCATCCCAGAGTGGTAAACGACTGTCTGAAACAATACCTTTTGTTGACGTTTCATTCGAGTTGACAGAAATACTCACAGCTTTGGAAAGGAAAGTATTGCTTACTCAACTTTGGCGTCATATCAAAGAGTTATAGAGAGATACAACTTAAGTATTTTTGACAACCTGTCCGGGCTTTCTAATGATGCCAACAAGGCCTAGTAGACTGCGCTCCTTGTTGTTGCCAGATCCTAAATAATGAGTGGGTGTCATTGTTGGTGATGGTGCTGTGGATTAGCCTCGTTGTTGTACCTGTCCTCTTGTCGGGCTTAGCCTGTCTCAGCTCGGTTGGTGTTCCTCCAGTATTGACGCTAACTCCGCTAATGGCCAACAATTTATCTTTAATCTGTCCAAAAAGATGCCAGGACTGACTGACAGCTTCCTGGCTTCACACATGCGTCAAGTGTGTACCAAAACATACATAAACTACTGTGTATCATAAACTATACACCATCTGGCCCCTTTAAAACTTTGTCTTCTTGTCTCAGTGGACTTTGGCTTGTCATTGAGGTATAAGATAAAAGGCTCATCTCTAACTAAAATGTCTGGCTGCCCACAGGCGACTGACGACGACTCTCCTCCTAACAACTTCCTGACGTACAGCATGACTTCGATCTCGGCGTTCCCCAGTTACTTCAGCATCATCATGGTGGAGGGCTTTGCAGGTATCACTTTAATGAACACATCCGCAGATCTGACATGGTGTGGCAGGGAGACTTGGCAAAGTTTGAAAACTTGAAACATTTAACTTTTCTTAGTGGATGTATAGCTTTACAGACTTAATACTACATATGTTTGTGATGTACTTTACCTACATTAAAGTGGTAAAATTACTAATGCTATCAAATAGACACTCACCAAACAATCAATCAAAAAAACTGGTAAAAGATCACATTCATTAGTCACTGGAGAGATCCTATACCAGATAGTTGTCTTGTGTCCACTATACCATTTATGACATGACTGGTTTTGTAAGTCTGACTGAATACTTTATAAGGATATAGTATTTTAGTGTCTTTGTTTTTGTTTTTACTAGCCATCAGTGTGATGAAACCACTGGACTATGAGAAGATTCCCAATGGAGTTATCCACATCACAGTGATGGCTAAAGATGGAGGAAACCCTTCCCTCAACAGCACTGTCCTGGTCGTAGTGGAAGTTATTGTAAGTACTGTGCACACATAACAAATGTTGTAAACATCGTCAGTTCCATACAATAATCTAACAATTTGAAAATAGTAAGGCTGTCAAATTTGGTTTTGTGTTGGGTACTTCCTTTGGTGGACAACTTCAGTACTTGAGTCAAAGTATAGAGCCATCTAGTCAAATATTACTCTAATACAAGTAAAATTCACTCAAGTCAAATTATTACTTGAGTTAAGGTACTGGAGTATGTGCTTTTTCTGTATTCAAAGTGCTCAATGTATTTCAAATGAGTGCAGTCAAGAATAATTGCATGTCATTTCTTCTACATTAAACTCACAGACTAGCAGCTTCAAAAAATATGAATAAAATATATTTTTATATTTTCTACCCTCCAAAGATGAGATGTCTAATCCTACAGTCTCCATCTCCCCTTTAGAATAACTACTAGACATGTCTGTACAGAATCAGCAACAGGGTAAACAGGAAAGTCATTCTTTTAAAAGTATTGGAGCAAACTAAAGTCTAAAACAGCTGTAAACTAGGACTACACCAGGTCTAACCCAAGACAAAACTGAGGTCAGAAAGAAACTGAAGGTAGCAACAATAAACCAGTTCTGAACTAGGTCTTGAATATCAGTGACAATTATTAAATGCTTATCTATAGGGTGTGTAAGTGACAAATCACATGCAAATGAGAAACGATATGAATACAATTGTTTTTTTGGTTTTAAGATATTTTCTCTGCAGAAGTCTGGGCTTCTGCCTTATTATAGAAAGGTAGTGGAGTAAAAGTAATACTCCAAAAAATACAACTCAAGTAAAGTACAAATCCTCAAAAACTGTATGAGGCAAAAATGGGGTCTCACACCAGTTAATAACCACTGGTCTACAGTTTTTTCATGTTTAGTGAACAGAGCGTGGCTTTGTGTGTCAAAAATTATAGTCCAAGAGTTAAGTACCACTCAGATTAGTTTCAGGTGGGAGCATTCAGATTTATTAGTTAAATACAGGCAATAGCACACATTGTTCATTCATTTGAACTATGTGGCAATGTATAGTTGTGTGTGAAAATGATAGGGTTACTTTACAGTGAGATACCATATGTTAGCGAAGGCTTAGAGTGATAATGGACATGCCTCACAACTGTGCATCATTCTATGCCGCTACATCTCTCACACATCAGTAATATCCTTGACAGTAGGAAATAGACGTGTGACATTGTATACAGCTCTATGTCACATATATCTTTGACTTTACACATAAGGTTTCTGTATTTTCTCACTTCTGTCTGAGTTATTATGAGCACCTTGTGATCCATGTCTGAGCACAGCTTTGTTTGCAGGTTTATCACACTCTGTGCTGCTATCTACACTTCCAGTTCGCCTCCTTTTGTCAGCCTTATCAGAAAATGTCTTATTTTAACTCCTGGAGAAAGTCACAGTAGTTTTGATGCATAGGCTGTGATTTAGTGACATTATAGATACAGTAAAGGTTTTTTTTTTTTTAAATAGTAAATTGGACTTTTATTAGGAGACAGTGGCATGAGGTGTCACTCCCATGATACATGAAGTCAGTTTTGTTGAGTTACCATGTGGTCAGTGAGTGCTTACACTCTCATGTAACATTCATATATTAGAACATATATTGTAATAACTGATGTATATCGGATGTCTTAACCTGCATTTCTGCCTGAAGAAACAGTTTTGATTGACAAAAGTTATGTTTGTGCATAGCTCAAAAGACAACAAAAGACACAAAACATAAACAATGTTCACGCTAATCAAAATGATACATAATGGCTTTCCTCACTCTAAGCCAGGGGTGGGCAAACTGCAGCCTGGGGGCTACATACGGACCCTTGGGCTTTTTAATCTGGCCCGCCAAGCATTTTCTCTTATTTTTTAAATGATAAAATATTGCCATTTTATTACTCACGTTGTTATTACCTGCAGTAACCAGTAACTCCACATGAACATATGTTTTCACTGAGGTCCGATCGAAGGCTGTATGTCTCATTTGTCAGAAATGGTTGCAGTTTACAAAGAACACAATATCAGCCGGCCCACTTGGCACATTTTTAAACCCCATGTGGCCTTTGAGTCAAAAGTTTGCCCACCCATGGTCTAAGCCATACCTTTAGATTTTAGAATGCGTATGATTCACAGTCGTTATAAATGACCTGTAGCCTTTATATATTTATTACCTCAAATAAGACAGAATATTATGATAAACCAACACAGCTTTGTATTTATGTGCCTTTTTAATGATCACAGCTAATTATAATGTATAATAGCAGAAAACACATCCCTCTTTGGTACCTCACTAGGTACTTAAATCTAGATAAGTTGACCAGTTGCATTAGTGTTTTCTCTCTCTCTTATATTTCACTGTAGTGAAAAGAGCTACTAAATATTTATGCTCTGTATATGTTTTTATGTAAATTGCACAACCTCAGAGTTCTTGCATGCATGACATTGCTATTCATTGATCTGTGCGTATTTTAACTATTCTATATAATAATCAGCAGCAGTTAATAAAATAATGTTTTATTTTAAATGAAACTTATAGACCTCTATTTTCTCATTTTAAACGTTTAACTTTTATCTCTGTTTATATCAATGAAACAGTTGACCTTTTCTAGGATAATGCAAATTCAACAAAAGCAACATAATGAGCCTCTCTGTACATGTCCCTCGTTATCCACATATTGTATTTGTAACCTATTCTTTATCACCACCAAGTAGAATGAATGAATCCTGGTGGAGTATTTTTGGTGCATACATATCTATCTATATCCTACACTGGGGAGCTATATTGTAAAAGAATGAGATGTACACTGAAATGCAGAAGCCAATGGGGAGACATCCATTCTAGCCTGTATTCCTGCTTCCTTTGCTGTCCTCCATAGTGTCATGATTCACACCATAGGGGTTTATCAGTCACCAGCAGCGTCACAAAAACACAAAGCCTCACACTCGGATAGATAATAGTGGCACTGACTGTTGTTTAAAAGTGCTAACATCTCACCAGCAGCTCACGCAGTGGGGAGCGGCTGCTGTGAATAGCCACACAACTGGATCAGTGGGAGAAATACAATGAGTGGGAGGTGAAATATGGAAAGACATATGAAAAAGTGTGCTTCAAAATCCAGTAGTTGGTGTGGAGATGAATGTATGTCTCATTACAATGTTTGGTCTGCCATTAAGAAAAATCTGAAAAATATTAATTAATTTTTACCTCTGCCAGTGTTTTTTTTACTAACATTGGTTTGTGATTCTGATTGAATGTTTGGGAAAATAATCAGTCAAATGCAAGGAAATTAATGTAACTATTCTTTTGTATGCTAATTCCACCCACAAGGGGGCAGTAAAGTATTGTAAACTATGCATTCAAGCATTGTGTATTTTTACAGATTGAGCATTTACCCCTTGACTAGAAGACCCTCAGTTCAATGCAATAGTGGGCCAGTGCCTAGCTTTTTCTCAAAAGCTTTGCACAATGGAGTAATGGCATTATATTAATAACTGTGTTTTGTTTTTCCTATCCTCAATCCACCTTACTTCATGGATTATAGTACTTCTGTAGGCATTTTCAGATATAGATTGGAGCATCAGTTAATTTAGTAAAGGCCTCTAATTACATTTGTGAGATATAGACCAGACTAGAAACAGTTACAAAGGCAGAAGCAGCAAAAGCCACTTATCAAAAACTGTTCATTGATGTTTTATTAAATTCTCCATCAAATAGATATTGCAGTTCCAGTGCTCTAACTCATTTTGTTCATTAAAGTTTTTAAAACATGTTAATCTGTAGCACATCAGATATTCACTTTATTTCTCTCACAGATTTGCCATTAAATGCTCGTTTTTAGTCGCATTTTAGTTAAGGCTTAATTGTAACATTTGGACCACTGTTTATTTAATGCAAATTTAGACTTAATTTATTGTAGCACTTGATTCAGTTTATATCTGTATTATCACCTATATATTTTGAAAACACCCAATGAAAACACCCCTGACTACGAGTACTTTTACCTTGCCTACTCTCCCCACCTCTGATCACCATATTAGAATCCTTGATACGCATATGTTCCATTGTTTTAACATGACAACTCACACTGTTTATGTTCATTTCTACTTCAGGATGAAAATGACAACCCACCTACCTTCAGTGAACCGTCCTACATCGTCAGGATCCCCGAGAACATTAACGCTGGTTAGTCATTATATACTTTTCAGGTTATGGACTTCATTTTGTGCAAACCAACCTGCCATTTATTCAATTCATACTCTATATCTGTAGCTCATAAATCCCCTTCTATTCATTGCTATTTTCAACAAAAAAGCATCTTAGGGGGTTGTTTCTTTATATTATTCCTTCCTACTGCCTGTGACTTGTTTTTGCATAATGTTTTCATGTCTCAGCCCCGAATGCGGATCCACTACAAACTACAAAGCCAAATCACTGGCTGCTTTTATTCATTCTTATGCATTCAGAGGACTCTTTTCTCCAAAACAATAGATTAATTTCAAAGCTCTAGAGGGAAATTACATATTTTTGGAGCTCTGACTGAAAATGGACACTTCAAATGTCTCATAACAAACGGAAAATACTGAAAAGACTATCTGAGCGGCTTGAGCCAGAGCCGGGTTTTGGGAAGTGTTTGGGGACAGAAGGATCGGACTGCAGGGCTAAGCTTTGGGCTAGCCCCGCGGCTCCTTCTAGGCTCTCATCTCTCTCCCTGCCTGGCCTGCTTGCCTGGATATTGATCAGGACGGTGCCAAGAATGGGTCGTGCCAAACAAGCTGATAATTCACTAATCCATAAGCCCACTCAGCTGCCATGCCGTCAGTGGAGCCGCGGACGGGGGCGGTGAAGAAATTAGCTCGATGGATGCCATTTCAGTTCATATGCCACATGTCTACCTCTCACCAATGCTGTCTTGCACATATATTTCCCCCATAGCCTAGTCTTTGAGTTGTCCTTTTTTAACAAGAGCTAGGTACTGTATTTGTTACTTCAAAATAATATGTTTCAAGAAAATAGGTTACTTTTCTATTTCAGTCAAATGTATTAAACAAGGAATGAAATGGAAAACTTAAACCTAAAGGCTCAATCAGAACCCAACTGGGAGAAACCATGACCTGTCATGGTGTGGGGATAGCAAGGGGAAAAAGAACCAAAATGCAGACTTCGTAGAGAGAAAACTTTAATCAAAACAAAAGGAAACAGCAACAAAGCAATACAATAACTTACTATAAACAGGGAAACTGGGAACAGAGGAACAACAAGGGACAGAACACACACGAACATGCGAACGAACACGCGAACGAACACACACATGACGCACACAATGCACCAACATAGAACAGGGGAAAACACAGGGACTAAATACAGAGACAATGTACAAAACATGGGGGCGTGACAGGTAATCACACAGGAGGGCAGGAAGCAAAACAAAACACAAGTAATCACAGAACATAACAAAATAAAACATGAAACCACTGATCATGACATGACCAAATGCAAACTAAAACCGTCATCAACCTGAGACAAAACATTTTATTTGATTGGACAATTATAATGAGAGTGAATTTTCATCAGATGACTGTAATACATTTAGTTTCTTGTGATACGGCCACTGCTTTAGCTGATGCTAAAGCTGAAAAGTCTTCCTCTCTCTGTCACTGTCTTCCACATATTTTCCCCATAGCCTTGTCTTTCAGTTCAGTCCTTTCTTTTCTCTCACAGTAGAAGTTGTAACTTTCTTCCTCCTCCGTCCCCCCTGCTCTCCCCCACAGGGGCGACTGTGCTGCTGGTGAATGCAACTGATTTGGACGCCTCGCGGGAGTTTGGCCAGGCCTCACTCATCTACTCCCTGGAGGGATCTACTCAGTTTCGTCTCAACTCTCGATCAGGTCTGAGGCTGTGTGTGTTTGTGGAAATGCACTGGCCAGTCTTGCATATTACTTGGTCTTTACCATCAGTGGATTTTAATGTATAGATTCTCAGGGGACTGTCTGGATACTAATAACAATAGCTTACTCACTGGCATAGTTTGAAGTTTGTATTCTAAACATACTACATTTAATGTAAAACTCACTGTGACTTTATGGATGATAGTGGTCCATAACTTGATGATTCTTCACAGATTATTCAGTCAGCTACCCAGACCAATATCTATTGCCAATATTCTCATACAAAGCAACTTCTGAGAACTCAAATTACTATTGAAATCTGTTTGTGTGTTCAAAACCGTGTGTGATATTAACATTAGTTGCTATGTGTCTCTATGTTTAGGCTAAAATATTTTATAATTATATATTGTCAAATGTGTGTTTTAGGTGAAATCACCACTACGGCCCTTCTGGACCGGGAGCTGAAGGCGGAGTATATTCTGATCGTGAGAGCAGTGGACGGAGGGGTCGGCCCTCAACAGAAAACTGGCATCGCTACGGTAACCCCAGTGCCAGCTCTGTCAATGTTCAGCTTGTCACATATAATTGGCTTCTCTGCTGTTTAATGACTGAGCTTCAATAGCAATTTACTTTGCACAGCACACATGTGACATAATACATTACCATTCAATGTGGTATTGAGTAGACTATAAGGAATCTAGTCACAGTGTATGTCTAAAAATATATGCAAAATATGCAAATCACTGCACACTCAGAGGAAGATAATTTGCTGTGTTGACCCCAGAAAGGAAATGTGAAGAAGATAACTATTAGCTTAAAGTTAAATAAACTTTATGGAAATCATGTGATACCTGAATTGTCCTGATATGGTTTATTATGGTTTGCCTGCTCCTTCTATTGTATCTTCAGGTAAACATCACTGTCTTGGACATCAATGACAATGCCCCCAAGTGGCCGGATGAGCCGTACTACGCCAATGTCGTGGAAAAGAGCCCAATCAACACTGATGTTATATCGGTGAGTGGGTTCTCCTATTGTCAAAATACACATTCAAATTGAATACAAAAATGCTTACAAAAACTATGTGCATGATTTAAAATGATCATAATAATTAGTGAAGGTTAGAGCTACAGTGACTCCTCATCCACCATCTCTGTGAATCTAACATAACTGCATAGGTCATCACAAAGTAAACACTGCAATATCTGCCTCAAACTCTATCCCGTTGTCCTGTTGGTGTCTTTGGCGTGGTGTTGTTGGTAATTAAGCCCTGATTGTCCATTAATTTAAGAGGCGTCAGTGAGTTTAATTAAGGGAGTCAAATTGCTAATTAAAATGTAGCCCGCAGTCATATGCATAGCAAATTATTCAGCTGCTAGCTAGAAAAGGAAAAGGAAGTGCACATCTTGGTGAGTGAATTTTGAATGAATATATGGAAAAGGAGGAGAGAACATCCAGGTGTTAATAGATGTTAAACGTAGAGACTGTTTCTGTTTCAAGAGGTTAGCGTCGGTTAGCGTCCTGGTGCAGCAGATGCATGATCGCGCATGCATCAGATTGTGACCGTTCACCCCCAATGCACAGACACTGAAGCCCCCCCTCAGATGACCCTTTTTTTTAAAATAAATTGGCCCACCCAGCCTTGCAGACCTGTAATTGCCCCAAGTGTAGCCCCCAGTCCATCCAGTGTTTCCATGGAGACATGAGGCAACCCACTGTGCCCTACCTGGAGCTGTCCAGTGAGCCGGTGAATTTGTTTGCTGTGCCCAGAGCAGGGATCAGCCCTCTCAAATCTCCAAGCACCTCTATCCCACTGCAGGCATTTCGATTGTACACACATACTACATAGCCTATAACATTTCAGAACAAGGGCTTTGTACACCACTAGTGCTCTTGCCATGGGGCCACAATCCCAAACTATTTTAGTAGATTTAAGTGCAATGGCTCAGTTGTGCTTTCAGTACCTTGAAAATCCATTAGTAGTACTGTTAATAACTCTGCAGACCTCTACCAATGACCTCTCAATGATAAATATAGAGCCAAGGCTGAGACTCAAACTGGTAATGATCTGCTTCCGATCTTATTTAGTTCAGGAAAAACTAGAACATTACATAGATCAAACACCAAAAATGAATAATTTATCTCGAAATTTTCTTTTCTATACTATACTTTGCTAATACTTTCTTTACAAGCCTAGCGCTCAATATTACATCTGATATTAGCTAATCAATTAACCAGACTAGCCCTCTCCATCTCCTAGTACATATATGCTGCTACCCACACTACTCTGCTTCATTCCAGTACAGGATCCTTATTTCACTACTAGTACTTTTGCCATGGGGCCACACTTCAATAAAAAAGGCTGATATATTTTCTCACCATCTTTTAAAGTTGTGCTCTGTTCTGGCCCACATTGATTATTTCTTGTGGCCTTGACTTGGTCCGACTCACCACATCTTATATCACATACCATACGTTTGTCTCTGCAGTCGATGAGCCTGTGAGAGTCCTGCCTAACATGTCCCTTAATAATTAAATACCTGCAAAACCTTTGTTCCTCTAATGCCCAATTAACCAGTTTTCAGCTATTTTCAGTCAGCAATATGAATAATTGATCAGCTCTTTAAGAATCTGCCAGTGTTTTAGCCGGGCTCGAGGCTTTGCACATTCGTTATCCATCGGCACTTTGTGACAGAGGAGAGACGTGGCCATGTTTCTCTCTGGCTGATTGATATGGGAGTGCCTTTAGACAGAACAGCATGAGGAGGCTCCAGGGCTGGGACTGAACTGGGCTGACTTTACAGTGGTCAATATTATTATAATATACTTTATGCTATACCCTTGTTTAATATACACCCAATGGCCATTTTATTAGGTAGACCCAGTCCACTTGCCTCTTTATACATGAGGTTTGCTGACTAATTGCACAACACTGAAAAATGTGGGCTACAGCAACAGAAAAGTACTTATGTGGCACTTTAATTGGTCCAAGGTCTGTTAGGCTAATCTTGTACCGTTATAGAAAATGTGAGCAATTTTGTTACTAGTTTATTACTATCTTAAACCTTGGTACTTTACAGATATACACAAACAGGTAGACAAACATACCTGCCATTGAATTCTACTCAGTGTGTGTCTCTGGGTCAATAGTAGCTCACAAAATATAGGATTTGGGGACAGTGGTGAGAATTTATATATATATTTAAAAAAAAACCTCTAGAGCAATCCTGGATTTGGCTTTTACTCTGCACATAGTCAAAGGGAGGATCTGAGCAGGTCATGCTTATAAATATACTATTGGAAATCCTAGACTTCTATAGTATAATGTGTAAGTCATACTTGTTGTTTTGTGGATGGATTTTTAGACTTCTTTTGTCCATCTATATCCAGGTACTAGCATATGACCCTGACAATGGTGACAATGGGACTGTGGTGTACAGCATAAGTCCGGAAAACCCCTTCTACACCATTAACAGAAATAATGGGAAGATCCGCACCAGTGGAGTTACCCTGGACAGGGAAAGCTCCAATGCCAGAGACGCTGCAATGATGAGGACTATTATCATCTCAGCAGTCGACCGTAAGTACTTTGTGTTTAGCCGTAAATGATAGGTTCCTTTTGTTAGAGTTTCTGAATATAAAAGGTATGTAAGTAAGCTAAAGATGTCTTATGTCTTTCCCAGTAAGGTAGCTATCAATCCTGACCTATTAGACTCTTCCCAGACCTTATTCTCCAAGCTTTATGTTGACCATGAAACTTTTTATTACACTAATAAACTCACTTGACCATGAGACAGGTGTAGTATACTTATCTGTCCCTCTGGCTCCCTCTTTAGGTGGCACCCCTCCACTGCAGGCAACAGCGAGTACCACAGTGTATGTCAATCTGCAGGATCTCAATGACAACGACCCCACGTTTCTCAACCTGCCCTTTGTGGCTGAAGTACCAGAGGGTCTCCCCATAGGATCATCAGTTTATAGGGTATGATTCACCGCAAATCTCTGCTTAATTAGTCAAATGTATCGGTATTGTAATATCCATCTCATTTAGAACTGAGTCCCAGTGTAGAGCTAGTCTTTATCTATATAAGTTGTGTTTTTATACTGTAGTAAGTGTGGATCCAAATAATGCAAGTCAAAACAGCACAAAACAGTCAAATAATACTGTTTATTGTGGATAAAAGCAATTATAAAGATATTTTATCCTCTTCTAGGTCCAAGTGGAAGACCCAGATGAGGGTAACAATGGCCTGATCACAATGGCATTACAGATGGGAATGCCTCGACTGGACTTCTTCCTGAACACCACCACAGGGGTCCTGACCTCCACAGCTGTCCTGGACCGGGAGCAGATCGGACAGTACCAGCTCAGGATTATAGCCTATGATGCAGGGAAGTTCCCCCGCACCTCCACCTCTACCCTTACTGTGTCAGGTGAGAATTAATGATTTCTTTTATTCTGGCTAAATATTGTACTGTATAAAAATAAAGCAAAGATTAATTGTGGTACATAAAGTATAAATGATCTAACTCAAGATTGGATTTGATTCAAGAACTGAATGTTGTCATTTTGTCTGCATTTAGTCAAATTTAGTCAAAAATCACTAACAGGGACATCTGTCAAATGTATAAATTCATCCAAATTCAGACAGCCCAGTTTAGGTCCTATTTAGCTACATTACTTTTCTATTAGGGAATAAATTGATGTAGCAGCCGGAATAATTTATGTTTGATACATGTTTGTTACGGCATCTATTTGCATCCTGGGTCATGGATCTGTCTATGTTTTAGCACAAAGTATAAAAGGTAGCAACAAACACATCATATCCAATGAGAGTTTCAAACCAGTACATTTAAACCTGCCCAGAACAAATGCACCTTTATAAATGTAATAACGGTACTTTATAGCTTATTAAGACAGTGAGCTTACCCTATTTGTATAGCAACTAGGTTTTGTATCCTGGGTATTTTTGTCCTCATGACTCTCCACCTATCTGTGTGTCCTCATGTGTCTGTATGTCCTTCTGGCTGTCCATGTGTCTGTCAGTCCTGGATGTGAATGATGAGACGCCCACCTTCAACCCTCGCGTGTACAATGTTTCCCTGAAGGAGAGCGTCCCCAGAGACTACGTTGTAGCTCGCCTCTTCTGCACCGACAACGACACGGGCCTCAATGCAGAGCTCAGCTACTTCATCACAGGTTAGACAACACAGTGTATTCAGTACCTGGGAATGCGTTGTCAGAAATACTAGTCCCACAAAATAGCAACAAAATGCAAAACTTAAATTGGGTCTACACTGTCGTCCCCAACAGCAAGGTGTATATCAGCAAAACGCACCCATACGTCTGTCACAACTGCTATGGCACCAACAGGCACCTTAATCAGACATTGTGTGATTTCTAAGGGTTTTTATATTGTTAATGAGCAATTAAGAGGCCCCACCCCCAAACCATGACATCTATTGGTCTTTTTTTGATGTTTGCGAAGGATGTTTT
>JAVQKC010114547.1:0-13373 GCA_036025475.1 Philypnodon macrostomus
ATATCTTCTAATATCCCAACCATTTGTCCTTCACAGAAATCATTTTTCAGACTTTGATGGTTGTAATAGACGGCTGTTGTTTGTGTCTCCAGCTGATTACTGAAGCAGCTGTTGCCTATAAATAATTACGCTGACAGATTTCTTCAGAGTGGATCACAGATGAGCCCCACAGAACACAATGAACTGTTTCAACATTATTAAAAGAAAACTGCAAGTCACCAGCTGTTGTATGAGCCATGTTTGCTCCATTTCATCAAGTCAATTAGATGATGTGTGTCAGGACATCATTTACAATTAGAACATCAATAATAGCTTGCTCTGGCTGTGCTCGATAAGTAAATAGTTTGATGAACTTCTGCAGACTCTATTCCAAAGATGTTGGACTGTAAACATTGGGCCTTGTACCTCGAGACAATTGAATAATACTCTCATGGTTAATCCCATTAGTAAGATATCTCAGCATTGGGTGGAGTACTCTAGACACTGATACAACCAGATGTTTCATACAAAGTTCCAGGCAATCAAATAGGCAGCAACAACAACAAAAACAAAACCAGTAGCAACAACAAAAACAAAACCAGTAGCAACAACAAAAACAAAACCAATAGCAACAACAACAAAAACAAAACAAGTAGCAACAACAAAAACAAAACCAGTTGCAACAACAAAAACAAAACCAATAGCAAAAACAAAAACAAAACCAGTAGCAACAACAAAAACAAAACCAATAGCAACAAAAACAAAACCAGTATATAGTTTAGTATCAAGGACGCTTGAGTTTGACCTGGTTGAGACTAACCTGGCAAAAGCCAGATTGATGTATGTAGCACAATCTGCTCCTGTAGAAAACGACTGATATGACGGAGCAAAATTAATTTAATAAATATTCGTGTGATTTTTAATGTTTTTTTGTTTTTTTTAAATATAGCAGCATACATTGTTTTTCAGCGTCACCATGTTGCTCATAAGTTTTGCTAAAAGGCTTGTTGTTTTTGACAATACTGCCACATGACTGTTTAGCACCACCAGTGGAGTCGATCAGACGGATCAGCGGGAGCAGTACAAGATGGATTTTCATAAATTTGGAAAACTACTAAACACGCGAGAATCCAGCTTCAGCACAAGGTTAGGTTGAGATCGGATTAAGTTCTGTTAAATTGTAGACCCTGTTTATTTTTAGTTTAGTCCTTTACACCACTTTTAGGTTTGCTTTAGATTTACTTGAGCCCTAGTTTTCTACTTGAAAAGAAAAAATCATTTGAGTGGTACATTTTGAGATTCACTACACTTAGATAAAATTGTACATTTCTTAACCTGCATGTTTTAAGATTTTGTGTTTTCATTTATTCAGTGCTTTGCTGACACATACAACCTTACCCTCAGACAGTTATTGTAAACAGTGGTGGTTGTACAGGAGCAGAAGTTGCTGATTCGGGGCTCGTCTGTCCTCTTCATGACAGCTTCTTTTCTGCGACACAGACCTGATTAAACCCACCGCTCCATCACTTTATTCTCTAATGATCTGATGGAGTTTTTTTAATTAAAGCAGGCTGATCGGATCGTACGGTTCGCCCTTCATTGAGCTCTTATCTTAGCCCGCTGAAATGAGTCGCGCTAATACAAAGAGCTCCATGTGCGAAACATGACTGACGGCAGCTTTCTCTGCACTGTTATCTGATGCACACTGGAGCCAATGACACGCAGGGAGGACAAAGAGATCGACCAAGGCCACGGGGGCTGCAGACACGGCACACTACTGTACAATACTGCAGTGTGGCATTCAGGGATGGCAGCGGATCAGGAAATACCAGAACTTTTGGTGAGAAGAGCAAAGACTAGATATGCATTTTGTTACTTTTTCCTAAATGCAGTCCTATAGTACTCATTTTTGCACATTTCACAATCTATTTGGATACATTTAGGTTACCATTTTACGTTTAGCAACATCAAACACCCAATATTTATCTGTTTTGTGGAGTTCCCCCAAACTCATTTGTGCTGGTTTTCAGGGGTTTCTCGAAAACAGAAATAAATAAATAAAATAAAAATTCCAACCACTTTCAGAATTCTTCTGGGATATAAACAAAGCCTTGACACCCTCACAGCCGAACACACATTTTCTCCAATCAGATATGTTGTTAAATGGTGGTGGCAACAATGGTTCTCTGGGTGCATTTGTTGACAGTGTTTTTTTTTGTTTTTTTTTACAATGGTGCCCTGTGCAGACACAATGCAAGATTACAGGCAAAATGAAGGAACACTAGGACATAATTGTGTACAAAAAGAAGATACATTATACACAATACAATAATTAAAAACATATACACTAGTCAATTAAAAAAGGTCAATTGTTCGGATAAAACATGAAAAGATCAACAGATGGCCTTTTGTTAGCTATGGAGCATTTTGAAGATGATTCATTTTGTGAGGTCCATAACAAGAAAAAATTAGTTTTTCCTAGCTCCGTGTTCATAAAAGGAATGTCTAATATACAGTGTTCCTGTGCACATGTGCTATAAACCGAGAAATAAAAGGGTAGTTGCTTTAGATTTGAGTGCACTATTCTTACAGTCAGTGGTTGATGGGACCTTGGATGGGAGACATGGCGCATCGGCATCCCCTTTATACTCATGTAAATGATGGCATAAAATATACAGAAAATATAGGTTTGAGTTCAGTTGTACAGACTGTGAAAGCTACACCTCATTCTATATACACTGTTGCCCATAAAGTAGATTTTTTATTCCTGTTTATGTTCATCAATATTCACTTTATTCCTTCCTTATTATTATTGACCTGCTCCTCAGAGTTTACAGGAAGTAATCCGGGATCTGACTGAAGAGTGAGACATCAACAAGCTTGTGGACAGTATGCCACAACGTCCTGAGGCATTGATCCGTGTCGGGGCGGCCATACTCCACATTAGTGACAAATGAAAGAGTCATATTGGACATTCTTATGCATGAACATGTGTTTTCTGTTTAACTGACCGAGGTGGAAGAATTGAAACAAAACTGTTAATATCCCTGATTTAGTTTGATCTGATACTCATTTTACAAAGCCTCAGTTTGGTCTCAGTTTCCAGTCTTCATAGCACATACTTTCGGCGGTCCAGTTGATATGGTATGGGGCTTTTAATGAAATTTCATAAAATCACATGACTGAAACTAAATTTGTTCAATGAAATTAGGTTCATTTTGTGGTGGTGGTGGTGTATGGAAATGGTGGAGTTTGCAGAACTGTGTAACATAGAACACCCAGAAGCAGGGACACTCTAAACAAGCTAATGAGACTTTTAACCTTGAATTTCAATGCGTCTTTTCATTATCCGATTAGGTGGTCAGCTCAGCTCATGGCGTGCTGCTCCTCTGAAAAACACACCTTCAGAGGTACAGTAGGTCTTTCATTGTGAGCCAGGATACACTGAGATCTATCGCAAGTATCTTATAGGTCACCTCCAAAAGCTTCGTCAGATCAGATTAACTGTGCATTCAGGGGCCAGGTAATAAACACTGGCCGCTTGAGATGGGATCACTCACACAAAAAGCCTGGTTTGGATAGTTTTCAAGCATCAAAGTGACCAAATAAGCATACGTTGACAAATATGTTTAAGTGTGTTATTCCATGAAGCTGATAGGCAGAGGGTGGTAGTGATCAGTTACATTTACTCAGTTACATGTATTTAAGTAACATTTTAAATAAATTGTACTTTTACTTATTACTTACGTAATAATATTTTGAAGTAATTGTACTCTTACTTGAGTAAAATCTTGGAAATCTAGAAAGAGTAAGAATACTTTTACCACCTCTGTGTGTCATGTAAGAACAGCTTTATGTGAAAAATATGATGTGGAAATTTTTCAAAAATATTATTTATTTATTTATTTTGCCCAATTACAATACAATTAAAAACCACCAGTACTTTTCTACTCTTACTCGAGTAATAATGTGAGTGAGTACTTTTTACTTTTACTTGAGTGATTTTATTTGGAAGTAATGGTAGTAAAATGATTGGCTACTCTACCCTCCTCTGCTGATATGTGGAACACACGGGGCGGTAGTGGCGCATTGGTATGAATATTCTAGGCATACTTGTGGTTAAAAACTATAACTATAAATAACAGGTAAACAAATACTGAATCCAAAAACAGTCCGACTTTTTACTGGGTATGTAGAATGGCTGTGTGTTGCTCTAAAATGAATAGGGCTGATAATGCAGGAGCAGTTGCACTTGACCGAGAATCGGATTGAGCAAGCATACTTCAATTTCAAGTTGAAAGTAAAATAAATGAAAAAGTAAAAAAAATGAAACAATTAAACAAATATGACTTGTGTTGTGTTGTCTACGAGGCCTGAGCAGGTTTTGTAGCTGGTCTGGTTTGTAGGGAATGGGAAACGAGTCTCTTGTAGGATTCCAGTTGTCTGTTTGTACATTTTGAGCCAGGTCCATCAACCACTCAGAGGGATAGTTGAGTTCAGACCTTGCCAGATTTTTGGCTGGTCTGAAGGCAATAATTAAAACAATTATGGCCATTAGGTATTCACATGGAGTGTCCTCATACCTTCTATTTCCGGCTGTTTTTGCCCAGAGAGCATGCAGGCGAGTGATAGAGTAGTTCTATTCAGCCAATATTGCTGCTTTCTGTTTGAGTCAGTTTACTACTTATCCTGCTCATTTATTATGTTCTGACCTTACTCAAAAAGTATTGTCACTGGTATTCTACTTCCATTTTTACTTTAATTACAACTGTTTAAACCATAAAAAGCCTATAATAAAATATTGTTTTCTTTCAGTCTATATTGCATTAGACTTACTTAGACTTATATTGTACTAATGTTGTGTGGACTTTTCAAGTTTTACAGTAGCCTATAGCTTATTTTACTATATTAATGCATCCATCTGATATTGCACTTTTCTAGACAGTCAAGAATGCTTTACAATTGCATTTTTCATTAACTCCACAGCCACATGTCAGTGGTAAACAGTGTTGGGGCAGTTACTAATGAAAAGTAATAAATTACATATAGGCTAGATGTTATTTAGGCTATATTTAACAGTTGATTTAGTTTATTCTAAGCAGGGTTCCCTCTGCATTTATTTCAACATGCCCGCTCAACCCAGCGCTGAGGTTACCTCTTTAATAAGTTCACTGTTCTCTGCCTGCTTGTATGACACACGCAACAGGACAGACAAGGTACATGTGTGGACAGACGTAGGCTTTCTTTATAACATGTCTAATTTGGCTCCTTTTAATGTTTGTTGGTTGTGTGTTGTGTGTTCGCTGCTGTCAGTGCACAGTCCACAGCCCCGGGGGGGAGGGAGAGCAGATGGAGCAAGTGAAATAAACGTTGGATCTGCCTACGTATCAGCTCTATAGGATATTTATATCAGTAAAGTGGACTGAGGGAGCTGGAAGTAATGTGAGTATTAAGACGTTAGTAACTAGTAATGTATTACAGGTAAAGTACTGCCTTACACAACTGCGAAACACTGGTGGTAAGCTGCTTCTGTTGCCACAGCTGCTCTGGGGCAGACTGACAAAAACTTGGCTGACATTCTGCAGCTACGGCCTCTCAACCAAACACCAATCACTACACCCACATTGATAGTGTGGGTTAAGTGTCTTGCCCAAGCTGGAATCAAACCCTTTGGTTATAGGATGACCACACTACCACTAAGCCACTGTAGCCCAATTAGAAACACACATTGCAAATTGGCTTTGGATAAAAATGACGAGGTGTGTGGCTAAATCTATAAACTGTCCTCAAACTACAATAGAACATTATAATATTCAAATAGAACATTAAGAACATTGCCAGTGGAAAACCTGTATCAAAAGCAGACAATGTAATAATATTATCACAATTGGTTCAGACCTTCAGCTGGAAAATAGCACCAGGTTCCTTTTGTGTCTGTCTTGAAGAGGCGCCACTCATTTAACACCTTTAATTGAGTCTTGATCACAATGGCACGGACCAGCTCAATTGTTTCCTTGACAACAGTCATATTCAGTGTTTTATGGAGTTAGCCTTGAGCAACTCAGACAACCCCCGAGATGAAAAATCCAACATAACGGCGACCTATTTTACAAGACAATTAGAAATATAACTCGTACAATATTCAATGAGCTTGGTTTAATTTGATATGGGCCATTCACTTCTGTCAACCAGGTACCTGTTAGCATGTTTCTGTGGTGTATTTAGCAAGAGCTAAATTGTAGCTGTTAACGTAATAGATTTGTTTATTTCTGAGTTAACAACTGGAACGTATCGAATCGAAGTTTGCCGAAGTCCAACTTGACTTGACGACTGGAATGCAGTTTTTTAGTAGAGTTTGTATAATGTTGTTCTGGGCTACATTACTAACAGCAGCCACTGCTAACAAGCAATTAGAGCCTGCAGTGAAAGATAGCAGAAATAGACTAAATCAAGAGGCAAGACCGTAATACATTTTCAATGGCGAAATAAGCATTCGCCACAAAATATTGCAAATGAAAATGGTTTTGGCAAATGACATCCACTTAATGTAGGTGATGTCAGTGCCTGTTTAGGAAACATTAGTGAATGTAACTCACATTGTATGTTTATTTAATGTACACATTAGTAACTGTTAGACCTTTGGCTGGAGGCCAATAGTTTTTTTTATTGTATGCTCAGAATTATTCTATCCTCACCACAAACTCTACTTTTACCTCACTTTTGCTCCAGTCGCCTCCATTCTGGAATTTTGAACATTCCATATGACAAACATTTTAAAGCGTCTATTCAACTCACTCTATCTCATACTTGATGTGTACATGTAATGACACACGCAGCATTGCAAATTAAAATTAATTCTAATTAGTTCTATCTGCGTCCTGACCACTTTTGAGTAAATCCGATTGAACCTTATAATTCTAAGGGGACAATTTGCCGATTTTAATTACTGGAAAACTTAAATCTGAAGAGACAGAACAGACAAGACAGAGGCTATGCAGTTTGTGTGTGTATGGGTAACTACTAGAGTTTGGAAACATTGGGTTAAAATACAGATAATGTAACAATAGTGTCACAATATTGATGGTCCTGGACAGAGGTGAACAATCTGTCAACAAACAAGCAATTCAGACTTTCATATCTTCAATTGTAAGCTTTAAAAAAACATACTCATTCCTGCCATTTCCTGTTTACCCTGACTTCTCAGTTTCCCCCTAATGCACTTCTCAGCTCCACTCCATCAGCCTCTTCATTACCTGCTGTGTGATTATATACAGTGAGCACATTTCCCGGGGGTTTTGGCTCCGTCTGACAGCCGACCCCCGAGGCGCCGCTGATGGACACTTGGAGACCGGCTCTGACCCCGTGGCGGACTTCAACCGGCTGCGGTCATCATTGCCGCGCCCTCAGAGGGAGAACCAGGCGAGATGTGTGCTTTTATTCCAGCTGGGAGGCTCAGCGGGCTCTCGGCACATCTATAAACATACTGAGCACGTCAGGGGTCAGAGGTCAGAGGCAGAGGTGTGTTTACCCTGCTGTAGGTCCAACAGCACTGGAAATAAGTGGTACTCCTATTCACCTGTAATTCAGAAAGTAAGCAGACTAGTACTAGCAAACGTCAAAATGGATTAACCATGACCTCTTAATATTGTGTTTATTTTGTAATGCTTTAGCTCAGACCTAGGCAAAATGCAGCCCGGGGGCCATATACTGCCCTTGACCAGTCGATGTCTGGCCCGCAGAAGGTTTGGTAAAGCAATAATCAACACATATAAACAGGAATTGTACTGCTTAATACCTACTTTTTATGAGATTTAAACGCACAATTCACATCTATGAGTCAGAAACAGAAAATGTATTAGTTGGCTTAGTCAATGTGAGGGCAATAAACAAGATTTGCCCTGCCACAAAAAAGAAAGCCCTTTTCTGACACTGTGTTTAATAATTGTATTATTAAATGTATAATTATTATAATAGTGGACACTGAAATTATTTGAGGAGTAGTTTTTATTGGGTAATGCATCTCAACCACAACAGTCCCCGGTCTCAATGTGGCCCTGCTTTAGCTAGTACCTATGTTAAAAATACACAATTACACAATTGTTGGCAATAGGGTGTTTGAAGGAGTTTTGGTTCATAAACTATGAAAAGAATATCAAGCAAACTGCAACAATTACAGTTACATTCCCAATCACCAGCCAGCTTTGATGTCACTTGAGTGATTTGAGATCCAGAACCAAGTCAGAAACAAATTTGGAATACTGCTTGATTTCAGGAAGAACTGAAAAGGAATATCAGACATTGATGTACTTGAGATAATGCAAGAAATCATCAACATAACTCAACTGGCTATCAAAACCTCTGGATATCACTCCATACTGTATTAAGTGTTTCTCTAAATGCTTATTAAAACATACTTAAGGTCATCAGTGAGGCATTTAACTGGTCCAACCGTGACCAGAACAGAATCAGTGCTGAATTGGCACAGAAGAGCTCACATATGACGACTTACTAAATGATTTGACGGCTAGAAAATGTAGACATCCCTGCTAATTGGTGCCTGTTCCTGTTTACAGAGTTTGCTAAAGATTTTTGGCAGATTGTATCTTTGTATTAGCACTTTTTTGATGAGTATTAATTACGTGTTTTTAAGGTGTGTTATGGGGATATTATCTATTTGTATTTTTTAAAGGGTCGTCCGGAACGCTACATCGGTCAACTGAGTTTGTTTAGTACATATTTTTTTTCACACCTAAGCAATTGTTTTGAGGGTCATCTCATTACCTGCTGAGACTGATCTCCCGAGAAACTAACATTCCACGTTCTCATTTACAGCTAATTGTCTCACCACAAGAACATGAACACATCTAACTTTACTAACGTTATCTTCATTGTCTTTGTTCAAAAAAACTCTATCTAACTTTAAAAATAGACATACAATTATTTTTCAAGGCAGCCAATGTGCTGTATACAGTAATTACAAATGAACCACTATAGAAAACAGGAACTTATTTAGTGCTATGTAAATTACATTGTTGATTTAAATTGGTGCATGCTTATGTCAATTTTCATTTTTAAGTTCATGCATGGTGAGAACATGCAATTAACACTAGCCATGTGTGAACCAATTACATTTTGTACAACAGATATAAAGCAAAAAAAAAAACTACTAACTACTAAGATGGTGGTTCAATTCTCACTTTAACCAGTTCATACTGCTGTAGGGTCCTTGGGCAGGACAGTTTACACACAAACTGGTAAAGCTCTTTCAATACTGGGAAAAGAGCTTATAATAAATCAAATGAAATTGTATTTTTGACATATGCATTACTGTCAACACGACCATATCATTGGTTGAACCAGCAGTGGTCTGTTTTCTGCAGCAGGACCAGGACCAAATTCAGAACAATTTGAGACTCCTAGACAAGATAGTTGGACAAGCCGGGAAGAAATTCCTAAAAGGAAAAATGGAAAAAAAAAGGGTGATTTTCCTCTGGTAAGTACATATTTCATTATTACAAAGATATTTCACTTAATTAATTTTATATTAATGTTTTACTTACTGCATTACTGTGTTTAATCAATATGGCAACATGACCTGACCAAGGATGTTGTTAACACAAGACCAGTAAGATTACGAGACACAGCATTTGACGCCAGCTATGGACAATGCATACATAAGGACTGACTATCAAGCTAGAAAGGGCGGGGCTTCATCTCTCGTAGGTTGGTCGTGGATGGCTCTGATTGGAGGAGGCCTGGGAAGCGAAACACCTTTGCGTAAAAAAACATTGTATAATTTATTGCACATTGCACATCTTCGGAGCACCCAAAGATTGTCCTTGTGCAAGTCTGATTCAATTCTTTTTTATAATACGTTAATTCTTGTGGTATTTTTTCCCTTCCAGACAAGTTAAACATGTACACACTTTTAAAGTAGATCATGAAAAATTACTTATAGCTATGGAAAAACAACAGTAGTGGAGGTGAAATGTAAAACGTATTCTTGAAGAAAATGTACTGTACTTTTTGAGTCATAGTTTTACTGTAGGAGGCTTTGAAGGTGCTCAAATAAAGTCCAGCACTGTTGACCTTGCTGTCGGTTGATAGAGGTTACCTGTCTCTCATGTCATGTAGGTGCGATGCAACCTACTGTGGATATGTTGAAGAACGTCATTCTTATTTTCCATGAGCTTGTGCAATCAAAGACATTAGCTGCAGACAGGTCAGTGAGCTCAGCAGAAACACACGAAGGTCAACTGTCCACCACTCGAGTTTTTCGAAACATCTGTGTAGGAGTGTGCGATACAAAACTATATCATGATTGTATGAAGCCATTTTTTTATTTTATTGCAATCTTAGTGACTGGTATTTTTCTTTTTGTCTTACACTGAAGACTACTGCTATCAGTGTGTTCATAAAACCTTCAACTACAAATTCAATGTACATCCAATCCGATGTTCAGTGTTGTTAATATGAAAATTGGAATTGTTACAGTAGAAATGATGGTGAAGAGCAGAGCATAAATAAATGTAATGTATCATGATGTCTCCAGCTACCTACAGCCTCTCACCACCAGCCACACCATTTATACTAACATATTCATACATATTCACGTTGGTTGAATCCACATCCAACTGTATTTTTTCTGGATTGTTACAAAGAAAGAATCTCTGAGTACTATCAACCTACTTTCTCTAGTTTGCAGAACGTCATTGTCCAGACAGCTTGAGTAATCAAAGACCTTCTGACTTTCAACATTAGCTGCAGACAGGTCAGTGAGCTCAGCAGAGCCATCTGGAGGTCAACTGTCCACCACTTGTGTTATTTTATGTCTAAAGTCCAGCTCTCCAGCTGCGAGCGTCAGACAGCAGACAGCACGCTCTCACGATGATAACACACTTTCACCATCAACGCAACCGTGAAGGTCACGTCCTCCCCAGCACCGCTCTCCTATTGGCCACGTTCCAAAAACACAACACACACACAGAACCATACTGCGTCTTACTCTATGGGAATCAGTCTGACATCTGCAAACCATTAGCCATTTATTTTAATCTATTAGCGCTGATAGTACCACTCCCCATGCCATTTTAATCATGTGTTTAACAAATGGGGAATTAATCAATACTTTTTTCCTGACAAATGAAAAGCTCATCTGCACAAACTAGTACCTATTAGCTAACTCGTAGGACCCATTAGATTGTCAGTGGAGCAATGGGAATTAACCACCATAATCACATATTTATCATAAACAAAATAGTTCATTATGCGTATGTGTGTGTGTATGTGTGTGTGTATGTGTGTGTGTGGGATTTGTGGTTTGCGTAGTGGTTCTCAGCAGTAACAATAGCAATTTTAAAAGCTAGAACTGATAACTAATGACTCACAAATAAATTGTCGATCGTCACTAGTCACTATGTTAAGGTGACCAGATGTCCCACATTTGATTTTGGATTTTCAGTTCAACTCCAGTATTTCACAAATTGAGTAAAGCCAACACTGAAATTGTATGAATCTATGGTCATTGACTCAAATATATTCTCTACCTGTTAATGAATCATGAATATATGGATTGGAAAAAGACCCTAGACAAAACATCTCTGAAGTTGAAAAAAAATATTTATTTTATTTTATTTTATTTTATTTTACTTTGATGTGTCCCATTTTTGGTGTGTGAATGCCATCTGTCACGGTTAGGGTTCTTTGGTTCTTCCCATTGGTCCTACAACTCACAAGTCTGATGCTAACACAAACCCCTATTCATAACCATAATGGCACAGCAGTGGCGCTTAGGAGCTTGCTTTGCAACCAGAAGGTCACCGGTTTGAGTCCCTGCCTGAGTGCGTACCATCTTTTCTGCGTATAATACAGAGGGACCTGTTCAACATATGTGTCCAGAAAACAGATACAACCAAAGGGCACTTTTGGTGAAGTGAAATCGGTCACCTCAGACAGTGGCCCTCCTCGGTATTAATTTTTGACAATGTGGCCCTGACACCCCTACCCTAATTGGACCAACGAGACACCCCCGTTGACACTGGTCACATTACATCTACCTGGTGCCTGGTACTTGAAAAAGGAACTCTGTTAGAAAAAAATCCACTATAAACTCATCTTATCTAGTTACTGTACCAATAACGTATTTTTTTGTAAAACTGGCCCTAAAACAGATTTCAGCCACTCATTATTGCTTTGTTAACTGAATACATCAGACATCTGCAAACCATTAGTCATTCATTTCAATTTATTAGCACTGATAGTACCACTCCCCATGCCATTTCAATTACGTGTTTAACAACTGGCAACACAATCAATACTATCTTCAGCACAAATGAAAGCCTCATCTGCCAAAACTGGTGCGTATTAACTAGTCAGGGTTGTAATCTTCTTCACTAATGGCCTGTGGATAACCAGATTAACAGGTAAATGAAATTATCTTCTCAGCGGCAAACACAGCAAAGCGGCTGAAATCAAATCGAACACTTCTAATGGTTTTATTTGAGTCAAAAGAGGGCCCGAAGCAGCTGAACATTAGATTAAATGAATGTGGAAACGGTTTTACAGGCGGGTGAATGCACAGACGGTGAAGGAACACTCTAGACATTTGCGTCGAGCTGATTTGTTTTGATAGAAAATAGCTGGGGTAATTCAGCGCCACGCCGGCAAAGTGCAGAGATCCGTTAAGATAAAAAGAGTTTTAATGATCAAAAGTGGTTTGGTGACAGGGGAGGTCATCAGTGTATTTTGGTTCAGGGTTGTACTGATGAACGTACAGGCATTGCACGTTGGTATTGTTTGTGGATTTGACTCCGATGATTTCATTTGGTTGCCATATATTCATTTTTTTTTTGCAAGTGGTGTTTATTGGGTTAATCTAATGAACTACTGATTTTGTTGCCATCAATTTTTTGTTACTTGATGCTTAAAGTGGCTGGATTGAGAGGTTGGGTTCACAAACGTATATACTGACTATGCCCCCCAAAATGTACAGAACTGTGTCTGTCAATGAAGGAAAATGTCATTACTCATTGTAACACTTAATTATATCGGCGAAATGACGATATTATGGCTGATCCTACGTGCGAACGCGATAACTCAAAAACAATTTGCTGGATCAGTTTCAACTTTTGCACACAGGTACATATCATAAGGATGCCGAACTGGATTGATTTAGGTACTTCTACGATTAATGACAATAAATTGATTAACTACTTAATGCCCTGAAGCACTTTTATTGTGCCAATAGTGTATAGTTAATGTACATAAGCAAATTATAGAGGTCAAATAAAGAATGCCTCTATATCACCCCCATGTTTATGACCCCTATGGGACCCTGGACACACTTACTTTGGCAGAGAGCAATGAAACTTGCTACAGTGATTCTCCACAGTGTA
>JAVQKC010114565.1:0-19497 GCA_036025475.1 Philypnodon macrostomus
ATTAGGCTCTAACCTGAAATACCTAATGACCCCCCGGCCCTGAACACATCTGACTAATATGATGGCAGCTACTTCTATAGCACCCCCTATAGACTGAAAGAAGAATGCAGCTTTAGGGAATTTTCTAAATTTGGCAAAATTCACAAACATCCAGACAAATCAAAAAAGTGATTAAGATGCCCGTTGGTAACAGCTGTAGCAGACGTACGGGGCAGACGTATGGGGCCGTTTTCGCCGATATACACCTTGCTGTCGGGGACGACAGCACAGGCCTAGTTTTGATGTGGTTTTAAGTCACTGAATATGCTTCTACAAAATGTAAATAGTAATATAAATCTCACAATATCTCTTTTATTGATATCTTATAGAATTTGTAACATCATAATAATAATAAATATTTATAAAATATATATATTTTTCTGTTTTTTATAGGAAACACTGCAAACTCATTCTCCATCGACCCTGTCCTTGGAACAATTACCGTTGCCAAGGAGCTCGATCGCAACAGCAAGACCCAATTTGAACTCGCAGTCAAAGCTTCGGATATAGGACTAACTCCATTGTCAACCACAACTACTGTACACATAGTGGTAACTGTTTCTGACAACGCAGCTCCCAAATTCACTGAAAAGGAGTACTCTGCAGAAGTCAGTGAATCAGCCAACCCAGGTATTTTTGTCAGCTTGGTCACAGCTGTCAGCCAGTCATCGATTTTCTATCAGATTAAAGGTGGAAACATCAATAATGCCTTTGATATAAACCCTAACTCTGGAGTAGTAGTGACGCAGAAGGCTTTAGATTATGAGACCACCTCTCAATATAAGCTTACTATACAGGCTACCAACATGGCAGGCCTGTCCAAAAATGTAACCCTCCTAGTCCACTTAAAAGATGAAAATGACAATGCTCCAGTATTTGTCCAGAATGAATTCAAAGGTGTGATCAGCGAGTCCGCTTCTGTCAATAGCATCGTTCTCACTCCAGAAAACACACCTTTTGTGATCCGTGCCACAGATGCAGACTGCGATCGCAATGCTATGTTAATTTACCAAATTGTTGAGCCCTTTGCACATAATTATTTTGCCATTGACTCTAGCACCGGAGCTATCAGAATCACCACCGCTTTGGACTATGAACGCAAAAGTGTATTCAGATTCACGGTCCAAGTCCACGATTTGGGAATGCCACGTCTGTTTGCGGAAGAAGCAGCTAATGTGACCATTGAAGTGATTGATGTTAACGATTGTGCCCCACTTTTCAGCAAAGAACTGTACGAGGCTACTGTGGTTGTGCCAACTTACAAAGGGGTAGAAGTTATTCTGGTGAATGCCTCTGATGCTGACTCAGGGCCCAACTCCAGGCTTTTGTATTCTATTGCTGAAGGTAACATTGGTGATAAATTTAAAATGGACCCAACCACAGGTATTATCTCAATCCAGAATGTAACTCAGTTGAGAAGCAGATATGAGCTTAAAGTCCGCGTATCAGATGGCAGAACTGCAGCTATTGCCACAGTGAAGATTAATGTAAAGGAAAACCAAGGGGGCAAACTGAAATTTACAAAAGATGCCTACAAAGCATATGTCCACGAAAACTCAAAAGAGAAAACGACACTAGCTGTTATTGCTGCTGTTGGCAACCAAGTAAACGAACCACTGTTTTATAGAATAATGAATCCTGATAATAGATTTGACATTAGCCGCACTTCAGGAGTTGTATCGACCAATGGAATTCCATTTGATCGCGAGACACAAGATAAATTTGATATTGTGGTTGAGGTCACAAGAGAGGGTGACTCTGAAGAAACTGCTCATGTGCTTTTAACCGTCACCATTGAGGATGTAAATGATAACAAACCAATGTTTCTGAACCGTCCGTACCATGCCTTGGTACAAATGGACGCCGATGAAGGTCATGTGATCCTCCAAGTCTCAGCTGTGGACAGAGACATTGGTATGAATGCCCATATCCAATATCAACTCAAAGACCACCAAGACCACTTCGAAATTACTCCTTCTGGTGAGATCCTGCTCAAAGAGAAGTTTGACCAAGAGTCGCTCAATAGAGATTTTGTTGTCATTGTTATAGCGCGAGATAATGGTGAGCCGGCTCTTTCTGCAGAGGTTGAAGTCCCAATAACTGTAGTCAACAAGGCAATGCCTGTGTTTGAAAAGCCTTTTTACAGCATTGAAATTCCAGAAAACATCCAGTTACACAGTCCGGTGGTTCATGTGCAGGCCAATGATTCAGAAGGACCTCGTATTGTGTACACCATCTCAGAGGGAGATCCCTTCAAGCAGTTTTCTATAGATTTCAACACAGGCGTTATTCATGTGGTTCAGCCACTAGACTTTGAGACCCATCCAGCTTATAAATTAAATGTGAAAGCCACCGACTCCTTAACCGGAGCCCATTCAGACGTCTTTGTGGATATTATTCTTGAAGATGTCAATGATAACGCTCCAATTTTTCTATCAAAGACCTATTATGCTAACATTTCCGAAGCAGCTGTTATTGGAACATCTGTTTTGCAAGTTGATGCAAAAGATGCTGATACTAGTAACAATCAAGAAATTTTCTTTCAGCTTAATTCACCTTATTTCACAATTGATCGTGACACTGGGGTAATCTCCACTGCAAAAGAGCTTGATCATGAAAATATTCAACAGCACCAGTTAAAGGTACACGTTGTGGACCTTGGTGTTCCGGCTCTTTCTAGCGACGTCATTGTGACAATTGATGTCACAGACCTTAATGACAATGCACCAATGTTTACAGAAAGCCTTTACAATAGTACTATCAGTGAGCTAGCCCCTCGTGGTTATTTTGTCACACAGGTCCAAGCTGCAGATGCTGACAGTTCTGATATAAACCAATTGGAATTCTCAATCATTTCAGGCAACGATGACCAAAATTTTGCAATTGACAAACACACAGGAGCAATAGTTGTTTCTAACCATCGCCGGCCCCATATGCAACCATTTTACAATATCACCATATCGGTTTCTGATGGCGTATTCCGAAGTTCTGGTGGTGTCTTAATCACAGTTGTTGGAGCCAACTTCCACAACCCAACCTTCTCCCAATCGGATTATGTGGTAGAACTTGTTGAAAACGCCCCAGTTGGTACTTTGGTAGCCGAAGCTAAGGCTGAAGATGATGATGAAGGAATTTATGGACAGATAACATATAGGATTGTTAATGATTTAGCTAAAGACAAATTCTCTGTCAGTACAAATGGAGAGATTTTCACTCTGGAGACTCTAGATAGGGAGAATACAGGCGATAAAGTTATTCCTATTTCCCTGGAAGCTAAAGATGGCGGTGGAAAAGTTGGATTCAGCACTGTTAATGTCATACTCACCGATGTCAATGACAATTCCCCGCAGTTCAGGGCAGTCGAATACAAAGCAACTATTGCCTCAGATGTCCCTAGGGGAACTTCTGTGGTTAAAATCGCAGCATCAGACATGGATGAGGGAAGCAATGCTGACATTGAGTATTCAATTGAAGCTGATGTTGAAAATGTGATGGAAAACTTTGAAATTCATCCCACAACTGGTGTCATTACAACCAAAGAGAGTCTAATTGGACTTGAAAATGAGCTGTATGCATTCTTTGTTAGAGCTAAGGACACTGGGAATCCACCTAAACACACAGTTGTTCAAGTTCACATAAGGATCGTTGCTCCAGAGACACCAATTCCCAGATTTTCTGAACCACATTACCGCTATGCCATTGCTGAAGACATGGCCATTGGAACAGAGATTGATGTGATTCAAGCTGAAAGTGAACAACCAGTGGTTTACAGCCTTGTAAGAGGAAGCACTCCTGAAAGCAATGAGAATGAGGTCTTTGTGGTGGACAGAGATGCTGGTACATTGAAGCTACAAAAAAGTCTCGACCATGAGACTACCAAATGGTACCAACTAACTTTGATGGCCCAAACAAAATATGAGGAAGTGGATATTGTTGCATTGGTGAATATCAACATCCAAGTGAAAGACCTCAATGACAACAAACCTGTTTTTGAATCTGACCCATATGAAGCAGTTGTTGTTGAAAATCTTCCAAGTGGGACTCGAGTCATCCAAGTCAAAGCCAACGATCTTGATTCTGGAACAAATGGCCATGTTGTATACAGCCTCGACCCCAAGCAAAACTCCCAAGAAATTTCGGAACTGTTTGCTGTTAGTAGTGAAACTGGATGGGTGACCACATTGAAAGAGCTAGACCGTGAAAAGGTTGGCAAATATACCATTGCCGTTCTTGCCACTGATCAAGGGGACAAAATCCAACATTTTACCAGTACCAATGTTGAAGTAACTATTGCCGATGTAAACGACAATGCCCCACGCTTCACCGCAGAGATCTATAAGGGAACAGTTAGTGAAGATGATCCTCCTGGTGGAGTTATTGCCATCCTTAGCACCACAGATGATGACTCAGAAGACATCAACAAACAAGTCAACTATTTCATCACAGGTGGGTGTTTCTTATGCTTTAGTTATAGTTGTTTTCTAGAAATTGTTGTATATTTCTTACATTTCTCAACTAACTATTAAATCTCTTCTTTTTTTGGACAATATACATTATGTGAGGATCCCCTACATAATATGATTTTGATACTACTTTTAATACCCCTTGCTATACTAACCCAAATCATACCTTTTGGTAATTATCTTATTTGCCAAAATAGATGTTTGCAATCCTGCTGTGTTTACTCCCTTAATGTAACACACTTAATAAACAAAGCTATAAGGGATTACGCAAATATGCCACTTAATATGATAATATCTCATATTTGAAACATTACACAGCCTATTATCTGCTAGAAAACTGAGTTAGCTCCTAGTTTGTGGAAGCTCAAGCCAAATATTTGGGTCGTTATTATACAAAGATTCATAATTATAAGAAAAAGGCTTTAAAATCCTCCTCCAGTCCTAATTAGCAAGTGTGAATAACTATGGAATGCAAAGAAATCAAAAGCTGAGATCTGGATTGGCTGTCAGACTTGTTTTCCTGGTGGAGGAGTGCGGAATAAACACGGATTTGCTTTGTGATGAATACTTCAAACAATCAGTTAGAATTAATAATAAATATTGAGCGGGGAAGGAGTTTCCAATTCAGTTCAGACCCTAATGCTTGTGTCTCCTTAATGATGCTGCTTTTATGTGGAAGGTCTGAGCTGTTGATCATTCTAAAGTGGAGGGTTTCCCTTTAACACTTCACAGGAGGGGACCCTCTTGGCCAATTTGCGATCGAGCACATTCAGAATGAATGGAAGGTCTCTGTCAGGAAGCCCTTGGACCGTGAAGAGAAGGACAATTATCTCCTTAACATTACTGCCAGCGACGGCATCTTCACCGCAAAGGCTGTTGTGGAGGTCAAGGTGCTGGATGCCAATGACAACAGCCCAGTGTGCGAAAAGGTAAAGATAGCTGCTCAGTAAATGATCCCTACATTGTTCACACAAGTGGTTGCATACATTTGAATGTTTTCAAAGTTCCAAAAGTGCACATTTTAACAACAGCAGCATTATCTCATCCTCTTTCTTTTCTTCTTGTCCCCCGCTATGCTTTGTGTCTCCAGACCCTCTACAGTGAGAGTGTCCCTGAGGACTCCCCCGCTGGCAGACTCATCTTGCAGGTCTCTGCCAGAGACGCTGACATCCGCTCAAACGCCCAGATCACCTACCAGCTCCATGGAGAAGGATCTGAATTGTTTAGCATTGACTCTGAGACAGGTGGGTGTCTTGACTGCAAGGGAATTACCTAGAATTATAAATTATCTGAAATTTAGAGTAGAAGCCTGAAATCCTAATTATCTGACCTTTTCCGCTATGGCTCTATTTCACTCAAAAGGTCAGTTAGAAATACCTATTGTCTCTTTTTTTAACAGACTACAGTATAATATGACATTATTACAGAACAGAAAGTGATTATGATTATGTATTAGGTTAAATTTATTCAATTCACAAAGAAAGAAGGGATTCATATGGAGCTAATGCTGAGAATATTATTGAGAATATTTTACTGGAAGTGAACTACTCAATAAACACACCACTGTTATCCAAGCTGAATTTATAACATACTATTATTCCCTGTAAAGAAGTAATATGTGTATAGCATGTTTGGTTAAGACTATAAATCATACTTGCCATCTGGTTCCTATGTTAAAAATAGGAATAAAAACAATGCCATTCAATCAACCCCGGCCTGTTTTATAACAACAAACCTCTTAAACAATGAATAACTTTTTTGCAAGCTACTAGATTTAAACAAGCTATAAACCACATCTGCTGCTAAACAAAAACTATTTCATGGAACAAAATTCTCATAGACCAACATTCATGCAGTCCCAGCATCATTAGCCTCCATTAAAGTAGGTTTATAGGTGCAATGGTAATATTCAGTCAGTGGAGCTCCCAAAGAATGAGGCAGTCGTAATGTTGGCCGCCTCATGTCCCAGGGCACCTCCAAACTGCCTTCAGCTGCCAACTCTTTTCTCATTCCATCTCTCCTCTCAAGCTTCAATTACTTATTTATTTCACTCTCTTCACTCTTGAAAGCCGTTCATTGTTTAGATACCTTTCGCTTGGTTAAGCATTGACCATAAGGAGTATAGTCCTCCATGCCAGGACACTGCTCCACATTTGATTATACTTAATGGTTGTATGCATTGGGGCGGGAATGATAATCGTTTTTTAGATGCATCACTGATCGCATTAAAACAATCTGGATCGATGCAGAGACTTTCATAATTTTTTCACAATTTATTTAAGTCTGTATGTGAAGCTTGAGACACACAGGGTTCCTCAGGTCCGATAAACTGCGGCCTAGTTAGCTTATTAGCTTTTTCATGTAGCTCTTTGCTAACAACATCATCAACAACATCGCTGCTTTGTAACCGGATTGAGTCGTGAGTCACTGAATCGTAATGGAGTCGTGACTTACCCATAGTTTCCTACCCCTAGTATCGCATATAACTTACAAAAACCAACTCGTTTGAGTTATCCTGTTTATCAATATTATGATAAATACATTTTTAATGTTTTGAAATGTTATCCTTTTTTAGGAGAGTTGAAGACCTCCAAACCCCTGGACAGAGAAAATTTAGAGGAGCACTGGTTCAAAATGCAGGCAGTGGACGGAGGTGGACGTTACTGTGAGGCTGACATTCACATCACTGTTGAAGACGTCAATGACAACATGCCACAGTTCTCCTCAGACCCTTACAGCTTCACTGTTTTTGAGAATACAGAGACTGGGACATTTGTGGCCAAACTGATGGCAATAGATGTTGACACTGGTAAGAAAATAATTATATCTAATTAGTTAGTACATTACACGTCAACACAATTACTCAAGATTGCTACTGTGAGACCGATCTTTTCTATTTGGTCTGGTGTGAAATGCAGCAGATTTATCAAAGATCCAACATGGATCTAACAATGCACAGGTTATTATCTTCCAATTAGGCAATTGTATAACAGAAAATGGCAAGAGGGAAGATAACAAATGTGAAATTTCATGAGTAATCAACCCCTCAAATTAAAAGCCCCATTACACTCTAATGAAATTTTTCTCTCCAGCCGCAATTCTCATAAGGGCTCAATGTAATTTTCCCTCCGCCTGATTCAAAGACACAGGACCATGTATTCATCTTGTTTGTCTTACCTTTCAGTGGATATTGCCAAATAGTAATAGGGCAATGACTAAGTTGTTTGTTATTGTGTTAGTTTTGCAAATCTCCAAAACAAAACAATCCATAATACACACTAAAGCACTGTTTGCACACATTTATTAATCAGTATATTATTTAGCTTGGTGCTAAAATTTGACTCCTTTATTTTAACAGCTACCCCCCACTAGATTAGACAGCACCCTAACCTAGCTCAGTGTTCCATCTAGGAGAATTTCAGCTCATTCACTGCCAGAAAATCCACACCTCCTGTACCATACCCTCTTTTTTTGTTTTCTGCCTAGTTTTTACGAACTGACAGCTTGACAGTATAAAAGCGATACTCAAATCTGGTCCCTCAGAAAGCATTGGTAAACTGTGAAAGGGAAGTATTAAGACATCTCTTCCCTGAGGCTTCGCTGGCACCCAATTTGCTTCCCACTTTGAATATCAAGGATGAGGGTACGTGAAGGAAAAAAGCCTGCAGTTTTGCCACGGGCAATAATTATTTACAGATCCACAGAGTCAAAGAAGCCAGGGATTTGATTTGTATTACTTTCACATGTCTTCTATATCTAGAAATTGTGATATATCATTTGAATTGGGGAACCTGACAGGTCCCGCACCGAATGCAGAGTAAACCAGAAAAAGCATACATTCTACTTTTGACCCAGTTCACTCAAATTTCAGTCAACTGTCTTTTCACCAGCCGTCAAAATGCGATTGTAACCTTGCCCTTAGAGACTTTTTCTCAATATGTGATGCTTTCTTGGCAACAGCTGCTTGCCACTGTGCCACAGCTTCTATGATCTGCATGCACATTTGGCCAGAAGAGTTTTTTTTTTTTTTATCTTTAACAGACACAACATCTTTCAGCATCTCTCTGGAATGGTTCTGATACAGACAGTCAAACAAACCGAAGCCCTTGATTTGAGATAAACCGATGTTATGCAAACACTTCTTTTTTCATTCCACCAGTTTGTGTCTTTATGACCTCTACAGTTGCCTGCCGGTTACTTTTCTTCATTCAGTATTCTGTGCTGCTCCAGTGGATTTATAGATTTGCCATACTGAAAGACGTGTTACAACATAAGCAGTCTATAAAAAGTCAAAGAAAAGCTTCAGGCTAAGTGTAATGTTAGCATACGGGCAGGCAGGCAGGAAAACATTGATTTGCATTAATAGTCAGTGTGTCAGGGCCACTGTGACAAAAAAGGCTAGAAATATAAAAATAAAATAAAAAATATATATACAAGTTCTAAAATGTTTAATACTAAAGTAAATAAACCAACCCTAACCTGCTCACAGTCATGTAGTAACAGTAGCAGTGCCAAATGAATCTATTAAGAGTTACAAGTTCTATCTTCACCACGTTACAGTATATTCTATGAAGTACTATTTTGTTCCACACTTGACAAGCTTAACCCACATTGCCTATGAATGAATGTTGTTATGTGATTGGTGGTGGTGGGAGGGGCCGTAGATGCAGAATGGCAGCAGGGTAGCTGTGGTTACACAAGTAGCTTGCCACCACCAGTGTGACTGTGGAGTAAATGAATAATGTATGTATGTAAAGTGTCTTTAAGTTGTGAGAAAAGTGCTCCATTCTTATCGTTTTGTCACTTTTATGCCACCATTTGGAGCATTACTGTTTAGCTCAATTGGTAGAGGGTGCAGCCCATATCCTGGTGTTGTGAGTTTGAATCCGGCTAATGACAGTTTGCCGAATGCCACTCTTCACTACTCAATTTCCGGTCAGTCTACTGTCCTATCAAATAAAGCCAAAAAACGAATAAGGCTAGGATTTTATTAATAGCACATATCTGTACCACTATACCATTCTCAATATAACATCTAAGTAAATCTTTTGAGACTTTGATATAACCCTAATACATTGGCATTAGCTACAGTGCAGAGAAACAAGTCTTGTGATTTGCAATTCAGATCAATTTTCTTACGCATCATTATGTCCTGAGGATGATCAAACCGGTTGTAAGTGATTGGAACACATATAGGCAGGGCTCCCCACTGTAGTCTACTCAGAGTGATAATGAGATCCGCAGAGGACGGGGGCAGTTACCTGATAAATAGCAATATAATAGTAGATCCAAATAGGGGCCACCTGCAGAAAGACATTAGCATTATTATTGTTATCCGTCTCTGTCTTGTTGCTGGTAGCGACGTCTTGCTAGTGGGAGGACGTGAGTTATGACAATAGCGTGGCTTAGATATATCACGGCTCCAGTTCATCAGAGGCTCTGGAATCGGTAGGCATCGGTTTGAAATTGTTTAAAAATCAATATAACAATTTGGGAACCAGTGGGCTCTCAAGACCACAGTTTAAGGGAAGATTGCTGTTGAAGTAGCTACCAGACCGTTTTATGATAAGGATATCTTGTGTCAGAGCAAACTTCTAAAGTATAGAAAAGAAATTCTAAAAATAGTGCGTAAAATTTACTGATGTACACGCCTTTGCCACATTAGATTTAGACAATTCACATAATTGGTTAGTGTATTTGCTAGAATGTTTTAGTACAATCAACTTAATAGTCTTCTGGCTTTCTAGGTCTCAACAGCGACATCCTCTACTCCCTGGTTGACTCCGCTGATAGTTACTTCTCTATTGACGAGTACACCGGTGTAATCAGCCTACAGCGCCCCCTGGATCGTGAGGTTCAGTCTGTGTATGAGCTAACAGCGCAGGCCACAGACCAGGGCTTGCCACACCGCTCCACTATGACCCAAGTAGTGATCTCTGTCCTGGACATCAACGACAACCCACCGGTGTTCGAGCACCGTGAATACACCGCCACAGTGGCAGAGGACATCGCCGTAGGCACACAAGTGCTGAGGGTGCTAGCTGCTAGTCGGGATACAGAGGCTAACTCCGAGATCACTTACAGCATTATCAGCGGGAATGAGCATGGGATGTTCAGTGTGGATTCACACACGGGTAAGTCTCTATGTAAAGTATATAAATAAAATAATTTTACCATACAATGTAATAGGTAAGAAATATGGTTATGAAGGGGAAAGAAACAATAAATCAACAATATTTACAGCCTCTTTAAGACTGAGACTGTTAGTAAATTGCCGACTGTGGCTTTAACTTTACCACAAAGCTTAAATTTGATGTTGTAGTTGAATTGCAATAAAGATCGACACATTATTTTTAGCTATTGGAGTCATCACAAACAGCACATCTTTGTTTTTTGACACTTGTAACTCACCACCAACTGTGTTCTCAGCATTTCAACAGATTTTTAAAAACAACACCCTGTTTTATGTCAGCTGTTACTGGCTAGCCGCATCACTCCAACTTCAAAACACAAGAAAAACAGTCTTTTATTGACTCGAAGCCATGAGAGCCAGAGCAGTTTAACCGAACACATTTTGATTTATTTTAAATGAGTCTGGTGCAATGTGACTTGTGGTTTGCGGAGCATTCAGAAACACTTTTGAAACCGGAGTGCAAAATTGATGACACAAGAAGCATTATAGTAAGTAAAAGTATGTTGTAAAGGTTTACATCCAAAATGGTTTCATCCATCGCCATGCCAGTCCTAGCCCTAAGCACAGCAGAGAGTCTGTATGTAAGCACGGAGCATGGTACCAACACAAAATATTAGTACATGAAATGAAAGTTAGGAGCTAATTCTATACTTCACAATCTGAGTTTAGTTTTACTTCTACCTACACAATGTACTGTTTATGTCAGTTTATTTTTCTCCAGTCACATGACATAATTAAATAAAAAAAGGGGGCGGTTCCAAAAAGGCCAAGCCATATTTTACAGAAATACTTTGGCCCAAGTCAGGTTTAAAATGCCACAATCATCAGATATTGTTATATAATCAAGTAACAAATATTTAGGATTTCAATGGTCATCTATTGACATTGACTTTTGTGTAAATGCATCACCTCATGTGATATGTATACTGGTGATCTGTTCAATTTGTTTCTGTTTATGTTGATTCTTGAAAAAAATCTATCATGCAATTAAAAAGTATATGGTAAATACAATCACAAATGCACATCTCCAATAATACTGATGGAAATACAGTATGCGACCTTTAGTAATCACTGCTTTGTCGGTGTCCTCAGGTGACGTCTTTGTGATCGAGCCTCTGGACTACGAGGTTTCCCATGAATACTACATCACTGTGGAGGCGACAGATGGTGGCTCGCCCCCGCTCAGTGACATGGCCACAGTCAACATCAACCTAACTGATGTCAACGACAACTCTCCCGTCTTCAGCCAGAGTATTTACACAGCGGTCGTCAGTGAAGATGCTGAGCTCGGAAAGACTGTGTTGGCGGTGAGAACAAAATCATTTCTCAGTGTGGCTTGGTGCTTATAGGGGGAAAATAAACCATTATTCTATACATGAGGGGCGATTTCTCATTTGTCAAGCCTATAGTAAGTTACCTCTAGCTAAAAATGTTTGTTTGCCCAGTCTGGCCATTAGTCACTCTTATAGACTTTTCATTACAATGTCTAATGCCTATATTCCCCAGCCTTTCCTTTTTGAAACATCCTAGCTTATGCCTATTAATCTGTGTGTCACCAAATTAGATTTTAATACCTGCCATTGCCTGGTACTTGGCTGATTTCCCTAGGGATGCCTCCGATATGTGACGGTTGGGAGGTTTTAGGGCTGTGCAGTGCCATGTGTGTAGGAGACAGGAGAGAAAGGTCAAATTAATATGTATCAAGTTGAATAAATTATGAGTTTAATATTAGCTCATAAACCGGGTAGTTGTATATTGTCTTTTTAAAGGCAGATGGGGAAAGAAAATGTAATTTACATTTTGTTTTCTTATAAGCTCTGAAAATGTTTTCTCCCCACAGGTCATGGCACAAGACGCCGACGGCCCATCCTACAACCACATCCGCTACTCCATCATCGAAGGCAACCAGGGCAGCCCGTTCACCATCGATCACATCCACGGAGAGCTCAAAATTGCACGACAACTGGACCGAGAGCAGGTATGTGTGCTAAAGCATCTACAGCCCCATACAATGCTGACTGTACACATAGCCTTTAATCAACTGAGTAACTAATTGCAGAATCCAATCAGAGTCATGTCAGGCCTAATAGGGGAAGCTCCATTGTTTTATTGCTTACAAAGGCAGCCTTGGCTGTTTATGCTAATTCCCCCTTTCTTCTTTTTGCAGATTTCAGGATACAGTCTAACAGTCATGGCCACAGACAATGGAGTCCCATCACTTTCCAGCACCACTATTATCAACATTGACATTTTGGACATCAATGACAACCCGCCTCTTTTCTCCCAGGCCAATTACAGCCTCATCATTCAGGTAAGAGAGGGCGGGCTTGTTATATAAACCCTGATTACATTATTGAATGAGAATAGAGAATTGCAAGAAGAATTGCGGTGAAAGAAGGGAGGAGCAAATCGGCGTATTGATGCAATGGGATTAACCAGGAGAAATAATGGAGAGGTATGAGAGGAGAATGTCAAGAAGCACCGATGAACAAACCAATGAGGTGAAGAGAGATAGGAGTTGGGGAATTGTAAATTGAAAGACTGAGGCTGCATGTTAAGTATGGGATTGCAGATAGAAGGTAGATGAATACTGTAAAGCAGGAGTGACTGGGATAAAAATCAAAGTGTGGGAATAAACTTAAACTCTGTGGTTTTGTCTAATCACTATCACTATTGTGATTACTATGAAATACATTCAACAACAACATCACATATTAATGCCATACTTAAGACCCCATCTTTCTATAGCATGTGACCAGCAAGGACATGCTCTTAGAATAAGCACTTGAATTTAATGCCACTAGTGAGTTTTACCCCACCTTTCTCAAAACAGAGATTCATTGTAAAAAAAATATGTGTGCCATTGGATGTGGTGCTTCCTTATGCAGTTGCGCTGTTGATTGCCAGAAAGGTTTCCAGTTCAGCTAACAATATTCTGCAAACGAAATCATTGATTGTCCAATTGACTTGATAGGAACATAAGTCTAGAGCTTATTAAGTAACTTGGCTATTGCTCTAACTTGGATGGTATTGTGTTCAGACTTTCTGTACTGTACCAAATGTAACCCAAAAACAATTTTGACACATGCCTAAAAATGACAATAGCCTTGTATATTTGTGACACCTGCCACAGCCTAGATGTGTGGGCAAACATAATAAAATACAACTCAAAAAATAAATTTGTAGTTAAAAGTTGACAGTAGTAGCACACCATTCTTTTCTCCTCCATCTTTCAGGAGAACCGTCCAAAAGGCACCAGCGTTCTCCAGCTCACAGTTAGCGACCAGGACGCTGGCTACAACGGACCACCTTTTACTTTCTCTATTGTGGATGGGAATGAGGATGGCGCCTTCGAAATCAATCCAAAAGGATCTCTGGGGACTGTGGGAGAGCTAAGCAGGAAAAGTAAAGAACACTACCTACTCCAAGCACAGGTGAGTCACCTCGTCACACAGAGAGCTGAGAGCGCATATTGATCCAGGCCACAGCAACTACATCCATTTGTCTTCTCTCTGTTCAGTCCCTCACCCATCACTCTGTCATGCCACCTCAATTGCACTTTCTCCCACTTTTGCTCCAGCTTCTTTGCTTGACTCTTGGCCACTAAAGGTTTACCTGAATTTTAAACACAGTGTTTTTGCATTAATATTTAATAGGTAAAAGTATCTCAGGAAGTTATCTTTGCTGTTATGTGAATATTGTGGATGTGAATGTTGTTGATTACACTAAAACACAGTTGTATGTATTAGTGCAGATACATATAGCAAAAAAGTGGGCTAAATCTTTTCATACAGTCACTTTCAGGTTGAGCATCTAAATGTTAAATCTTTAATGTTTTGAGCACTGGGTGAACCTGCCCTGTAATGATGCTGCAAAGTTGGTCCTAGTCAAAGAGCTACATTGCCCTCTGCTGTTGGAACACATTTACAAATTTACATTTCACAGTAGCCTTAGTAATACATATGTATACAATAGAAATAGAATAGTTTTCATAATCTTCTAATTTGAACACTCATCTAAAGTGAAGCTTTGTCTTTGATTACATGCAATACATAAGTGTAGTGTAATGTGTATTTTACATAGTTACCAATAGTTTTTTCAGTCAAGAAAATGTAGATTTTATACTAAACTCCCATTCCAAACTCACAATTACTTTATATTTTCAGGTTTCTGACAATGGCCACCCTCAGCTGTTTTCCACCACTTTCATCAGTGTCCGCATTATTGAGGAGAGCGTCTACCCTCCTGCCATACTGCCTCTGGACATCTTCATCTCCACTGCTGGTGACGAGTATCCCGGAGGCGTCCTGGGCAAGATTCATGCCACAGACCAAGACATTTATGACACTCTCACCTACAGCCTGGCTCCTTCTTCTTCAGCTTCGTTGGACGAAAATGGCGCCATGTTTTCTGTGTCAGCTTCAGATGGCAAAGTCATCACCCTGAAACCCCTTGACGTTGGACATTACCCACTAAATGTTACAGTAACTGACGGCCGCTTCACTACGGCGGCTGATGTCACCGTGCATGTTCGCCAAGCCACGCGTCAGGCATTGGATAATTCGATAGCGGTGCGTTTTGCTAACATAGCCCCGGAGGAGTTTATTGGAGAGTATTGGAGGAACTTCCAGAGGGCGCTGAGGAACATAGCTGGAGTGAGGAGGAGCGAGGTTCAGTTAGTGAGTCTGCAGCCTTCAGAGCAGGGTGATCTGGATGTGCTGCTGGCTCTGGAGAGATCGGGAAGTCCATACCAATCACAGGAGGTAAGCTCAAGCATTCAGAGGTGCATTGGTTGATATGTCTCTGCAGTTTGGGAAATTCATGCTTAGACTTGATCAAAAATACACTTTTTCAAGGGCTGTACTTGGGGCTTGGCATAAACATTAGCCAAACTGCAAAATTTGGTTTTATCTTATTAATTGAATGATTTTGCAAATTGCAGGTTGCTTTAATTGATTGCCTAGGGGTGCAGTTTTACAGTAACTTTGTCACTAACAGCACTGCCAGCCCTACCACATTAAAACAATGCAACATCCACACAAACAATTTAGAAAACCTACCAAACTTCAATATCACAACAATATCAACACAAGTTAAAAACCATCTTATAAAAATGTCTGTTCGTCTGTTTTTGCCAGGTGGTCTTCCGTAAGCTGAACTCCTCTGCCAGCGTCATAGAGGAGATGACAGGTGTCCGTATTGTGCGAGTGCTACAAAAGCTGTGCGCTGGGCTCGACTGCCCACTGCGCTTCTGTGACGAGGTCATTTCTTTGGACAAAAGCATCATGTCCACCTACAGCACGGCCCGCCTCAGCTTCGTCACCCCCAGGCACCAGAGAACTGCTACCTGCCAGTGTGAAGGTAAGCTGTATCTAATACAAAATCTGTTAAATACAAGTTTATATATCATGTCTAATATGAACATGTTGTGTGTTAAGGTGGCAAGTGTCCCATGTTGAACAACCTATGTGAGAACAACCCCTGTCCAGAGGGTATGGAGTGCACGGCTGATCCTAGAGAAAATGTTTACAGCTGTGTATGTCCAGAAGGCAAAAAGGGAAAATGCTCTGGTAAGAATAACCACCAATTTATCTGCACACTGTCTAAATTCACATTTATGCTAAACTGTTTGGATTTTATATGTACTTCTTGTGTCCACCCAAGATGGCCACTCTTTGACATTCAATGGTAACGGCTACATCAAGTATCATCTTATGGAAAATGACAATAAGGAGTTAATGAAGCTGTCTCTAAGACTAAGGACTTTCTCCAACCATGCCACTGTTATGTATGCTAAGGGAACTGACTACAGCATACTTGAGGTAAGTGTAGTTGGGTTTTCTTTACACATATAATTCTGTCGTGCATTATATAGTAAGCTAAATATGATTGTCACGGTAAATGGCCTGAGGTTTAAAAATATATATTTTGTAATATATGGTAATTGTTAGATTTAAGTAATGGTACACTCTAAATCATATATTAGATGTCCACATTACATCATACTACATACAAATTCATGCAGCCACTACATAAATTAGAAACATTGTCCTGAGATATTGTAGAGATTTTCAGAGAGATTTCAGAGATTGTTGTTTATATATATATTTTTAATAGTCTAGCTCTGAGCTTTGCTGTTCATTTCCAGGCTGCATTTCCATTTAAAACCGACTTCATAAACACATAAATGACCTGGCCTCCCTCGAGACCGTCTAACTCTGCCAAAGAGTTCAAAAGGCATTAAAAAAAAACCTTCACATGAGGACTACTATATGAGAATGTGGCGATGGCTTGGAAAGGTGGGTGGGTGGATGGGGGGGTTGCCCACCAGAGCTATTTTAGCAGTGGGAGGGACACACAGAGCAGTTCTCCACACATTCCTCGTGGTCTGTTGTAACATCTGCGTCACACATTCCTCATTGTCTGTTGTAACGTCTGCATCACACATTCCTCATTGTCGGTTGTAACGTCTGCGTCACACATTCCTCGTTGTCTATTGTAACGTCTGCGCCACACATTCCTCATTGTCGGTTGTAACGTCTGCGTCACACATTCCTCGTTGACGGTTGTAACGTCTGCGTCACACATTCCTTGTTGTCGGTTGTAATGTCTGCGTCACACATTCCTCGTTGTCTGTTGTAACGTCTGCGTCACACATTCCTCCTTGTCGGTTGTAACGTCTGCGTCACACATTCCTTGTTGTCTGTTGTAACGTCTGCACCACACATTCCTCGTTGTTGGTTGTAACGTCTGCGTCACACATTCCTCGTTGACGATTGTAACGTCTGCGTCACACATTCCTCGTTGTCGGTTGTAACATCTGCGTAACACATTCCTCGTTGTCGGTTGTAACATCTGCGCAACACATTCCTCGTTGTCTGTTGTAACGTCTGCACCACACATTCCTCGTTGTCGGTTGTAACGTTTGCGTCACACATTCCTCTTTGTCTGTTGTAACGTCTGCGTGCCAGACTTTACTTAAAAAAGAGGAGGTTATTGTTCTTTTCCAACTGCCGTGGAAAGTTTTATGTCTGCAGCCTCTTTAATGTAGAGTTTATTGGAGAGGGGAGCGCATAAGTTATCATAATGAAAAGACTTGGTGTCAAAGCTCATTTAAATATGGAGCTTTTCCCTCATTAAAATAGAAGGTGGTTATCAGATGTCTTCAAAATAAGATACAGTTATCTCTCTTATGCATATATTCTAGCAGGGCTACAATTATTTTTACTATCTGTCCCTCTAAATTATGTTATATCAAAGTTTTCTGCTTTTAATTTACTAAAAAGCTTTCAGCATCTATATGTGGCCAGAATTGATACCCATTTACTTTGTCAAAGGCTTAAGTTAATATTACATTATTCCTGTTGATTGCTCATGTGTAGGTTATTCTTGATAGTGTGCTGTAGTTGCTCACTTTAACATCCTAGTTCAGGTCCAAAGAAAATTTGTATATATTACAAAGATAAGATTCTAATTTACTTTATGTCATTGCAATAAATGGAGCCACACTGTAAAATCTGATAGGGAATGAGTTATGATAGTGTCTGGCATAGATTTATAGCCAAAACTAAAATAATCTAGGCCCTGGTATATTAATAATCTTATGGTTGTTAATCAAACGCAGACTAGATCAGACAAATAGATTCCTAATGCTGTATTTTTCAAACGTTTATGAATCTATCTTTGTCTTTGACATTACATTGTGAATGGGTGTCTGCTGTAAAACCTTCCATAGAGCCCAGTAATGTAGAGTTCACGTAGAGTAACGTTATGTCTCTACAGGTATTTGAAGTTGAATTGCTAACTACTCTTGTCAGAGCATAAAGGTGTAGTCTTGGTTAAAAACATAATGCAGTTTGAATTTGTTATGGCTGTTCACATGTTCTAAAATACTGTGTGGATTTGAACTACTTACCCTCCACATTTTAGTGCCCTAAAAATAATATTAAATCCACATACACAGTTTGGATCAAATCCCAAATACAAAAATATGTATTGTTATCATATGAATGTTGGTTAAAAATGTTTAAAAAAGCTATCTTTTTTTTTTTTTAGATCGTGAATGGGCGTCTTCAGTACAAGTTTGACTGTGGCAGTGGTCCTGGTTTGGTGTCCGTACACAGCGCTCAGGTCAACGATGGCGAGTGGCACACAGTCTCTCTGGAGGTGGATGGGAACTACGCTAAGCTGGTGTTAGACAGAGTGCACGCTGCCTCAGGCACTGCACCAGGAACACTCCGAACCCTCAACCTCGACAACAGTATCTACTTCGGTGGTCACGTTCGGCAGCATGCCTCCACACGCCACGGGCGCAGCTTGCCCATTGCCAATGGCTTCCGTGGCTGCGTGGAAGCCATCACACTGAATGGCCAGGAGCTACCTCTAAACACCAAGGCGCGCAGGGCCCATGCCGTGTTGGAGGATATTGTGGACGTGGCTCCGGGCTGTGCTCTGGCTCCTGCTGAGAGCTGCTCAAGTAATCCCTGCACCAACGGAGGGACATGCACTTCTCTGCCCAACGGAGGTATAACAGTTATATACACTTTGAACTTGGAAGATATACAATGACAAACACAAAAAATTGATAGAAGATGGGAGTACTGAGTAGATGAAAATAATTAGTCACTACAGACTCCCTTTCCTTATCCTCCTCACTGAAAGTGCAAGGTAAACAGATGAGCAGCAGTCATTATATCGGCGAAAACAGCGTGTCGCCGATATTATGGAATCACGTCGGTGCGCGTCCGCGTCCGCAGATCCTAGCTGTGAACGCGATAACTCAAAAACGAATTGCCGGATCAT
>JAVQKC010114594.1:0-21817 GCA_036025475.1 Philypnodon macrostomus
ACAACCACATTCATTCATAGGCAATGTGGGTTAAGTGTCTTGCCCAGGGACACAACGACAGTGTGCGCTCGGACGGGGGCTTGAACCACCAACCCTCTGGTCGAGGGGCGAGCACCTACCCCACTGCACCACTGCCGCCCTTTACAGCCACACACTGGTGGTAAGCTTGACACAATTCCTCTGGGGCAAACCATCACCAAAGACACCAATCACACACATTCATACAAGCAAGGTAGGTGAAGTGCCTTGCCCAAGGACTAAAAAGCACCATAAACTAGAACAGAAATTAAAGTGACAACCTGCTCTACCACCCAACCCACTGATATCCACAACCTTTATTTCATGTATCAAGTGCTCATGTAGACTTTATTTTAGACCATAATATATCCCCTGGTTAAAAACACTGTATTGTATTTGGAACAATGAGGTGCTGTGAGTGCTGCCCTACATCTTCATAACTTTCCCACCACTCTGTCCATCTCTCCTTGTCTCTATCACACATACCACTTTCTCTTTTTGTGTTTTTACTCATTACATGCTCACACACTCACAAATCTCCCATTGTGCCACGTATACGCTGCAATGAGTGCCAAAGTAATTAGTGCTGTTTGGAAGACTGATAATAGAAAACAAGTAGAGACTGGTTTTGTTCACTACAGGTCTATAGCTTTTCATTAGCCAAGTTCGCCTCTCTTAGATCAGCTTCCTGCCCACCCAATAATCACTTAATATAGTCTTTTGTTTATATGGGAAGTATGATCTATTATAATGTTTTAAAAAATGTGTTTTAGTTAACCTTAGTTAACTACCAAAATGGAAAAAACATGTGACCTGGTGTAAACAAATGCAACATACTAGTCTACCTACAATTTTTAGCCTACCCCTGCAGTAATAATTTACATAACAAATTCACTGTAGTGATCCAATCTTACTCATCACAAAACAGTTCTCAGCTTCTCTACATCCTGATATTGTATGTTGCCAGTATGATTTAAAGCAAAACTAGCTGTTTTCTCTCTAAAGAGGCTTATACAATCACCTAACAATCACAGCCCCTTTTAGTGTCAGGATTGCATACATAGATGGTAACTGAATCACTCACAGGCAAATGCAGTCAAGCCTTTTTCTTGCTCACATTAATGTTAGTAATCAAAGTGGACAAGGGGCTTTGTAATGCTGCTGAGAAGAAGAGTCAGTCCACTCTACCACAGTCCCGCAGGTGATATGTGGGGGATGAAAAGACAAGACAAATGACAGAGATAGAGACGCAAAAATATGTCCAAGATGAAAAGACAAGAGCAAACCAGTTGGTCACTTTAGCACAATCAACAGCCCATTTTTGTCCCTCTTAGTGGCAGGCATTTCTACCCTTTCTCTCAGCATAAACAAATCCCCAGTGTAGTCAGCGTGCACCATTTATCCAACATTTACGGTAACGCTAAAGGCCTCATAATGACTGTAATTTCTCCTAAATCACAGCATGATATGAAAGTGAGAGAGCAGCACTGATGGAAGCACTGTGTCCTTTGATTCACCAACCATTTACATCCATCACGACAAAATACAGAGTAAGATAAAAACTAAATATAGCAACATTATGGAAAACATGGTTTTCTTAAGGCACAGTATGCAATGGTCAGTCAGCCATATTGTCAAAGCTTTGAATCCTATGTAAATGTATTATATAACCCTTTATAGAACACATAACATGCAGAACCTAGTGTCTAAGTATTTGTTTTCAGTTCAGCACATTCATTTATTTATTTATTTTGTGGATTGTGGATGGGCATTAGGTAGGGTTTAACATGGACAATGGCTTTATAGTTACTCATTTATTCACTACATAGACCTGTATATAGACATTTTTCCTGAGCTATGTCTTTGGACAGTGTGAGAAACCCACAGTAACAGGGGAAGGACATGCAGGCTTGCCTGAGAGAGATTATAGTTAGTCAGACTGAGAATTGAACCCACATCCTATTTGCTGGAAGACAGGAGCGCTGTCTCTTGTATTAGACGGGATAAGCCAACAAAGCAGTATTGTGGTTATAAAAAAATAGGTTAAGTACAGAATTCATAAAATACATAAAGTACATAATTTTTGGCCCGTAAGCTATACCAATCTGGCTGTCAGTTCTGGGCCTAGCACTTTTGCCATGGCTACATCTTCAATGGGAAAAAACACGCATACTGAAAATGTATGTTTTGATGCCATGCCCACAGGAGGAGAATCAAAAACGTGTGCATCTCTCTCAACGCAATGTGTCTTTATGCCGAGGGCATTGTGTAAAATCCTCTCAAACAAACAACTTGAAGAGTAGAAAAACAGCTTCCTCGGACCGAATGCATGGCCAGGGGCAGTGTGGCAATAGAGTGTGTGGTTACTTTGGATGGGCGAGTTGTGCGTTGGCCCCCGGCACTGTGCATGTCTGTGTATGTCTATGTGTGAGTGTGCATGTGGGGAGTGGATAGCTTCATGCCTGGATGCACATGAAAGGTAGGCACAGAGAGGGAGTGAGTGCAAGAGTATGCCCACACAACAGACAGTAAAAACCTTTGGCCATAGTTGCATTGATGCACAGGCTATTTAGTGTATCTTTTAAACCAGGCACAAAAACATAAAAACTGGAGTTTTTGAAGAATGCACAAAATGACTTTTTGAAATCTTAATGTAAGAATTGAAGAAGTGAATGACCCAAATAGATGTTTATTTATAGTTTTTTCGGGGGGGGGGGTTTAAGCAGGAAGACACTATTTTACAATAAAAGTAGGCTAAATTTGCTGCTCTGCATAAAAAAATAATTAAATGTTAGTGAAAATGATTTATGCATACAGCGACAAGAAGTCACAAGCATAGAAGGGCATCAGGAAGGGCATCCGACTTAAAAACAATTTCAAAATTTCCTGCAAATCACTGCACAGGATGTAAAACTCATGCACATGTAGTTGTGCATACAGCCAGATAAGGTGTATGACATGCCAAACTGAAAGCATTTCTTTTCTTTTTTTTTCAAAATTTTAAATAGGTAAAATTTTAAATCTACTTTAATTAAATATGTAATGTTTTGAGTTTGGCACATTGCTGTTGGCTGTATAGTCTAAGCTTACATTAGTAGTAGTCTTCTAAAAGCACTGGTAAGATGTATTAAGCCCCTATTCAAAGTACAGTGCTCACCAGTCTTCATCTAATTCTTGGATGAAGGCGATAGATCTACTCTCACTGATATGGTGGAATATTAAACGGCTAAATGTGTGTGTAAAGCAAAAATGAAGTGAATGGTGCGCAGTCCGCCTCATACAGACACTGGCTGATTTCATTATAGATAAATCGCATTCATCTATTCAATCTATCCTTCCTTCTCTATCTGTCTGTGGCTTCGCTCAATGTGTCTCTTGGACTGCCTCTATCCTTTTTTACTTTACTGTGTCTTTCTCAATTTCTGTCATTCGCCCAATATCAGTCTGCTTATCTCCGTAATATAATAACCGCAATATGGGGATGGAATTGAGCGGAAAAGTTCAGAAATTTTGTGTGAAGCTTGTAGCACCACCACCACCACAGCTTTGGCTTTGTGCCTTAAGGACACAGGGGACAGATGAGCGCAAATACAACAGAGAAGCACATTTGCTAGTTTATATTTTCAGAGCCTGGTACAAAAGACAACTCTCCTAAATGTTTTCATATTAATCATATACATAGAAAATCTCCATTAATTATTTGGTATTTCTAATAATAATCAGGTAAATGAAAAAATACAATTCATTTATATTTATTCATTCTATCCTCTGGAACCTGTCCCAGCAACTATGGGCCTCAGGCAGGGTACACACTCAACAATGGCCAGTTAGTCGCAGGGCTGACAAAGAGACAGCCGTTTACTTTCACATTAATTCATGGACTTTGGGCAGTCACAAATAGGCTACTCCTTACACAATCATGTATACTTTTGAATGGTGAGATAAAAAAAGCAAAAGCCTAAGAGAACCCATTGCATCACAGGGAGGACATGTAGACTCCACACAGAGAGAGCTCTGTTAGCAGAAATATAGATGATGCACCAGTTATTTAAAGTTGCACAAAGTATACTGATCTTTTTCCACACTTTGTAAACAGTTCTCGTAAAGGTGCAAAAGCCCAAACAGTGTGAGAAGAGTAGGCACAGGAAAAGAAGCACTGTGTTAAAAAGCTGAGTCCACCGGAGCAGTCACAACAAATTCATCTCTCTCTCTCTTCCTCTGCACACTTTTGTTCACGGGCCGGCCTCAGTAATACAATAAAGGACTCGGATCAGCGCCGCACCGGTTTGTGTGTCTCTGTGTGTGTGTGTGTGTGTGCGTAAGGTAGACGACACCTCTTACTCCCTACTCTCTGTCTCATCATTGCAGCTGTTCCACAGAGGTGTGTTTCAATATATCACCCTGTCACACACACAATCGCACACATACAGTATACGCACAACTACGCACACACAAAAGGGGCCCGTGCTTAATAAGCGGGATTCAGAGCTCCGGGGTTTAGAGGAGCTGAAACTGCACTCCTGCACAAAAGTGCCCTTTGTCCCTGTTTCTTTAGCATTTTTGCATCATGTTGATTTCTTCTTTCCTCTTATAATACTTCAAATCTCCATCATGAAAGTTATGCTTTGGTTGGTTTTGGACATATTACAGTTGGTGGTTGGTATGGTTCTAAATCACTTTTCAGCCATGATAGAACCATGATATAAATCCAGCCACAAGGGGTCAAATTGACAAAAAGTAGACCATAGAGAGATTCAATATAATGGCTTTGAGGTTTAAATGATATAACACATTTACCCCTTGACTTGAAGATCTGGGTAATATGTCTTTTATGCTGTGAAATAGGGCCAAAGCTACTAATTTCCGCCACAAATATTCAGTAAAGGGAAACATGTTTAGTTTATTTACTATTTTGGTTCAATAAAATTACTACCATTGCAAGATAGGGCAAACTCCGATCACAAGGGGTCAGAAAATGGTAGATCATTTTTGTTCACTCTTTACCAGAGGAAGATAAGAGGACTTCAGTAGTAAAGCGTTTATTTCCTGAACTAGAAAGTCCAAATCTGGGCACTATATCTTTACCATTCATTGTGCAATAGACCAAATGCCTTGATGGTTCTCTACTTTACTGTCCAATGTATATAGCAGAAGTCAAAGTAATAGCCCACAAATGTCAACTGCATTTTTTCAGAATAATTGAGCACTGTATTGTACATCTCCTGGTTTTGAGTCCTTTGTAGTTTTACTAAATCCGCCCACTCTCATTGCTGCTGTTATGATACCACTCTAGGACTGCTTACATTATAAAATATATACAATAGAAGAAAGTTGTAGCATTTTGGTACAGTATACAAAAGAGGTTGGGCATAACAAGAGGTTTGAGTCGTTTGTGTGGGAATTTAAGTAAAACATTTTTAAATGATAGACAGTTAATGGCGCATTTTGTGGTGAGAACTATTATGACATATGACCCTCATTTGAATTGGAAGCTGGTGGATTGTACAGTATGTTTTGACTTTAGCGCTTTGGTGCAGAGACATGCATGTATTTGCCTTCTGGATAAACCTTGTGGCTGGATTCTGAGGGCTGGGATAGTATAGAAAGTTGGCCTATTATAAATGGTGGGTATATTTGTTGAAAATAAATACAGACATGGCATGCACTTGGGTCACACTCCTATAGTTTTCTTGTAGCATTATGTACAGCATGGCAATTACTAATAGGGCAGAGAAGGGGAGAAGTGGAAAAAAATGTCAGAAAAGTTATTTATTAAAAATATCCATAAATATTTAGAGCCGAAAACAATGCTTACTTCTTAGGCCTAGCTTCACAATAGCTGGTTTATATCTCATTCAGATAACTGATCTTAACATGAAGATCTGCGGAAGACTCTCTGATGACAAAACATGAAGCAGGGGAGCTACAGCAGTGAAGACAGGGTTAAATACAGAGACAAATCAGAGCATTTATGTCCTAATTTATTACTAAATATAAAAAAAAAGAATCATAGCCCCCCTTTAAATTACATTGAGGTAGAATTTTGGACTAAACTGTAGCTGACCCAACACTGCTCCATATGCAATGACAGGAAGTACATAGGGAGCAATAAGATGCAGTGCTACAGCCTGGGGGAAGGAAGTGGACACCTGGATGAGTCCTGGATGAGTCCTGCATCTCGGCGGGAGGAGGAGTGGGGGGAGGGTGAGCTCTTCCCTTCAGCTGTTCCTTGGTCTGGGTGCTATGGGTGCTATGGGTATGTGTGCGCGAGAGGCCCATATGCGCTTCAGAGCTGGAGGAGATGCACGGGGGTCGCAGCAGATGGACGAGCACAACACGCCCACTAGCTTCTACTGTCTCCTGCATGAGAGTCAGCCAGATACACACATGCAGATCTACATTTCACTTTTCACAAGAGCAGGGTGACACTGGCACGACAATGTGGGTGTGACCAAATACTTGGACAAGATTCGTGACTTGGTTGTGACATTATGCATTTTTTTATGTAGACTAGCCTGGAAACTAAGAGTACTGCTGTGATTACAAATGGACAACACCTGTTCAAACATAGGTCAATATTGAGGACTGGGGGAGAGGCAAAGAGGTATTACATTGGAAGTACTGTAGCTTTTAGTGACAGTTACCAAAATCCAATTCATAGCTAAATTGTGCAAGGCTTTTGATACCTTTAATCTTCACTGGCTGGTAGAAAATGTAATGTTTAGTAAATGTCTATCCCTAACACCTTTCCACACTAATAAGTATGGGGTAATGACATGGGTAAAAAGAATACCTCTAGCTCAATTAACCAGGGCTACATTTGAAGTATTCAAGTAGCTTTTGACATAGACATAAACTTTAGTGGCAATGTATAAAAAGTGCTAATCTGAAACTACCATGCAGCTAACCAATGTAACAATGTGTACTTACCATTTCTTCTAGGCAGGATGGATAAGTAAGTAATTCTTCAAGGATACAATGATTTTTTAAAAAAAGCCATTCCACAACATTTTGCATCACTCACAAACCAAAAAAACAAAAGTGTATCTATTAATCCTGATCAACATCTTTATACAAGTATGTAAGTATCAATACTGCTCTCTATCAAAGCACTCCACTTACGTTGCACACAGTAGACCACCTCTTTGTAGCCGGTGCCTGTGCTAGCATAAACCGAGGTCAAAGCTCAACGGCCATTAAGATCCATCGCTGCACTCGCTACAGCAAGCCAAACATGTCTATCTGCACACACAAGACGTGTGTGAGATGAGGGCGCTCTTCTCTATCATATGGCCCATGTGCATAATGGGAGCGTTAATTATATGTTGTATTGTCAAGTGATTTTTGACTCAAGATGAACGATCACAAATGTGTTTTTTCCCCCCATCTATTCGACAGATCTGTTGTGACATGCCATAGACACATTTCAGACTATTTGCACTCCTCACCGCTCCCCTGCCGCCCCCGGGGAAGAATATAAAAGGGGACAACAGAGAGGAAGATGAAGTGATGATTGAAATCACTCTGTCTTCGCACCTAAAGATTAAAAATGGCCAAGCAATTTTCTATTTTTACTATTTTGTGCAGCACAATAGGCCTGTTGTAAATGTGTACTTAAATCAGATTGTAGTGACAAAGGAAATGAGCTACACAATATAAAAAAATAGATTTGAGATAACAATTAACTTCACTTGGAATTAACTGTAGCAAAAAAGCTACAGCTAAAATAACTAACTGAGGAGTTAAACAGGTCCAAACCAGTCGTTCAACGGTTTGATTTAAACCCATGGTAGTTAAGTATAAATAAAAATTAAATAAAGATGATTTAGTGTATTGATCTATCTTACTAAGAAGCAAAGCAGCTAACTGGAAAACTCTCTTCTTTTGCTGTATACAAACACGCAGCATTCACAGCAGGATAACTCAGTGGCCCCCGTGTCTATCCCAGCATGCCTCTCTGCTCCCGACTCTGTCAGCACCACGGTAACTGTCAGGGCGGATCATCAGTAGTCGTGGCAACTAATTAAGAGCTGCCTGTCAGGCCTGTGGTCAGTGTTATGTGAAGACAAATACACTGCAATAATTAAGTACCTGTCACACACTTCCAATAAGGGCTGCCAACACTAGAGTCAGTCACCCACCCACGCACAAGCAAACACCCTCGCTTCACCGGGAAATCTCTCCGGGGCTCTCTGGAAGCACCACTCATTTGAGAAATCTATTAGTTTTTTTGAGCCAAAGTACCTAAACTGGGCTTCTCTGTGTGGAATTAATTATTTTTTGTTGGGTGGAATACACATCACCCTCCATATATACAGTATGTGCCATCTAGATAACAAAATTAGCTAGTTCGCATATAAGAGTCAGGTTCAAAGAGTACAGCAAGCGAGGTCCAAAAGAGGATGATTGGATGCTGAATATAGTTAGTGTAATACCAAACCTTTGCAAATATCAAACCATATAAAAAACATTAGTTCAATTAGCCATTACATAATTTATTTTTAAGCTACAGTATGTTGCAGATGGCTCAAATTTCTGTCCATTATTATTTATTAATCCTAAATTTGCCTAGAATGTATTTATTTATGATTTGCTCCGACTCCAGTTGTTATACCGTACTTGCCATAGAGCCAGTTGTACTTTGATTACAGAAAAGATATAATATGACGTCAATATCTAAGTGTCACTAGCCTAGACAATATCCTAGAGTTAGAGTAGGTTCATTTCAGTAATACAATGCATTATAATGCTATAAATACTCTATAATGCTCGAATGGACATCTTTAGCTTCTGTGCCATTGCTCCTTTCTGCTTTTCCGAACTAGGCTACAGTAGTATCTCATTAAACTCCACTTGAACTGTCTCTTTAGGTCTCTTGTAAAACCCTGTGACAGTAGTGAGTGCCCGGACCCAGCCACACCACATTAAACTGTACAGCGAGTGTAGTGTGAATGGCTCAGTGACTGCCCCTTCATCAGTAATGAGGTGTGACTCCAATGTGTCAGGGCGACTTGAGTGATCGGCATAATGAATAACACAAAACACAGGAATCATAGGGGCAGACGAGAGAGAAAAGACTCTATATGGGGAGGAAACTAGGGTAAGTAAATTTATTTCTGTAACAACTGAATACAAATCTGAGGATGGTTGTTTTGATGCTTCTGACAACCTTACAGGGCAGACTGAAAAATGAAGGGAAAATGCTAATTGTCAACTAAGTCAGTGTCCTGTTAGTAATGTTAAGTTAGCTGCTTATTTAGCATTAGCATTACCATTCTACAGCATAAGCGTTTCATAATTTAGATTTCAACTCAAAATGTGAATGTTCTAGCCATATTTATAAATAGTTTTACTTGAAGGGCATTTACCTGTTTGTAAGTTATTGGTTTAAAGAATCTATGTATGTGGATCTTTGCCCTCAGATATTGGTGTTAACCAGTAGGGGGAGTAGGGTGCATCAAATTGAACAGTACATTACATTCAAGTTACTGGAAATTTGCAATGAGATTATTTAAACAAACTTATATTATTGCTCTGTTTACTTGCCATTTCTCATATATAATAGGCTATAAAAGATGCGAACCGCTAACTTCAAAGGTTACATGACTCATTGCACTAATCAAAACAAAATAGCTGCTGGCCTGTTAATAATAGTTTCAGTATGCTGCTTCTCTTGCTATCTTTGTATCATGATATCATGAATATTGTAGTCTTTAGTATTATCTTGATACTCTGAGCTGGTCTGAGTCGGTCAAGAACGTGGAAAAATATTATCAAAAACTGCTCAAGGAGAGTCATTTTTCCTTCATCAAACAGAGCCCTAATGCTACATTCATTCAGAAGCCAAAGAATGTGAGACAGGACCAGGCCCCTGAACGACAAACACAACGATTTGAAACCTACCAATCTCTGCACAGGACTTCGGCAGTTAGTCGTGTAAACAATGTCCGCACACAAGGAGAACAAGGCACAAAGTCCATTTCTCATGCCTCCTGTCTGAGCCAATGTGAGTTAGTATTTGCTATAGTTGAAGTGTAACCCAACAGTATTATACCTGCCTGCCACTTTATTAGATCTGTCAACACTGCATGAAGTAAGTGGATTTAGTCATGCACATTAAGACAAACCTGCTGAAGTTCAAACCAATCAAAATGAATTGTGGTATTTTGATGATCTACTGTGATTTTCACACAAAAACCATGTCTACAATTCATAGAGAAAGGTTCTACTATACCAAGTGAGTGACAGTTGTGTAAAAACCTTGCTGATGCCAGAACTGTGTGACTAGATATAAGAGACTATCTCAACATACTACAGCAGCAGAAGACCACACATCGGGCGCCACTTCATTAGGTACAAGGTCTTCCTCATTAGTGTTCAGTAACTTTACACATGCATGTATAACTTTCAAAATGCAATGAAACAAATTATATATCTTCAGCCAGGATTGTATCAAAGCACTTCAAACTTTCGCTTCCTCCTTGTGTGTCTGTCAATGCCGTTATCGTCTGAAATGGAGGAGGATAGGGAATGAAATAGTGCAGCTGTGTTCTGTGTTCATGGTGGAGTTTCTTATCGCGCTTTTCAAAAAAATGCTACGCTCGGCTCTCCCACACACTTCACACTGCCCACTTCATCTCCAGATAGATCATTTACTGCCATTTCATCCTCCGAACTTTTCATCAAGGCTTACAGTCTCAGCCCAGGTCAGGGAGGTTAGGGGCACACCACCATCTGAGAATGTCTTATATCTTAAAAGAGGCTTTAAGAGTTGGTCTTTGAGATTTTCTTGCTGTTTTTTGGGGAATGCTGGGCTTCTTTTGTAGCTGAGAATCATTATTGCACAGAACTGAACAACTTTTTATTTTATCATAGAGGCAACTTATGTCATGAAACTTTTCTGTCACTTTTGGGTTGTTTGTTCACTATTCATAATGGATTCAATTGGTTGGTTCAAATGGATTTCCTTTACCCAAAGAACTGAATCCATTAGTAGTCCAGACCACTATCACCTATGAGTGGTGGGAAAATAACACAGTAACCACATGCGCCCTTGGGCAAACTGATGGAGATGCGGGCACCATACCATGCCTTCAGCCTCTCTGACCACAACATTCATTCATAATGCAAAGTGAGTTTAGAGTCTTGCCCAAGAAGACAATGGCTGTAAGAACTGGGTTTGGTGCGGGGATCCAACCAACAACTTTCAAGATATTGACAAACCTGCTCTAACTCAAGAAACAATCTACAGTCAGTATCTTTCCAATTCTGTATACTGTACCCTTTCAGGCCTATTGCTGTATTTACACTCTTCATTAGTCAGAAGTGAGTATCTCCTGCTGAGCTGACCATTTGTTCAGTGTTACAAGTCTCCATCTTCACGCGTTGTTTTGTCTTCTCCAAACTGTAGGAGGTTCACACTTTTCCGAGAAGCGTTGGACGAAGCCGGCATTAGGCTCATGATTCAAGCAATATGATTAAAATGACTCATATCCGAGGAATCCCACAGGAGTTTTGGGTATTTTGTAAAAAATATCCCACACATCTCTCTATATGAGCAATGGACAGGTCATCCCACAAATATTCAATAAAAGTGCAAGTCATATTTACCTTGGCAAAAGGGAAATTATCCTCCTTGTTGAAAATGTCAAAAGAGTGAAGTATCACCTTGAAAAGTATGCACTTACAACACTTTCATATTTTTATATAATGTGGAGTTAATGTAAAGCAATCTCTAATAAGCGTAAGAAACAAAACTCCCTTAACACTATCTCTTCAAACAAGCTCAAAATACTGAATTGAAAAGGTAAATATACTCATCTGTAACATGAAGACTGTCCTCACTAATCCATTCTAATACAAAACATATGATAGTCCATTTGTCTCGGTACAATTCAACACAAGTTCAGTTTTTTTTAATAATGACGAAACCAGATCAAGTGAAGTTTCCCCTTGAGTGGACATTAAATGTTCCTCCATGTCCGACATCATAAAGGTTGTGTTGAATGTTTATAACAGTGGAACACTGAATACACACTACAACTGTATCTATTAATAGGAACAAAACATAGACCCTTTAACAGCGGCTTACTGTAATCCCATGTGAAGTTTTTCCCATTCATTCTCTATATGTCTATACGCTTCAACATGAGCAGCACAGATGAAACAATTATCACACACATCGCTACATTAGATTTTATCTCTTTTTTTCTACTCCTGTACTTTTATGTCCTACAGTTTCTCTTTGGGACACTAACCGTGATTGACTACACTTGACTGTGCCTCAGGCTAGAACATGTCTCTACTACTGTACTGAACGCTAGATTGAGAGATTGAATGCAGATATCAGGATGTAGACCATGATAAAATAGGAGCGGTTAGTTGGGGGCCGTTGTCGGGGGAAACTGTGGCTAACCAGAACCACATGTGGCTGCCTCAGACTAAAGGCATGTGGACGGAGAGAGGATGGGGAGAATCAGACTTTAACCTGTCCAGGGAGTACTGTGTGAAGCAGGCTTGATATTTAGTGCTGTTTTGGACCACACCTGGGAGCTGCTCAGCTGTAAGCTCAGCCCTTGACTGACCAGTGGCCACCACTGAGCAATGGCAATGGTACACTATAAAAAAGATCTTGCACTATACAACAATGCAAGTTAGCAAGACAACAGATTGTAGTAAATACATTTAAATATGCAGTAACTAAACAAAATCAATTAAATAAACTGGGTGGTTACTGCATCATTCAAAATGTATTACAGCATATTAAAATGCTGGTCTAATTCCTATTGTTTGAGTTTTTGAGATATGGATATTGTTCACATGGCAATCCAATACCCAATCCATACTATTACTAAGAAGCTTCAGACATTCAGTATTTGCTTTAGTTTTGACATAACATATGAAACAACATACAGTTCGTGCATTTGACAATTGCATTAGGTTTTTCTAAAGTTGTGAAAAGTTTAGTGGTACAGTTAGGTCTCATGTCTCCATCACTGCCAATGGGAGAAGCTGTATCCTATAATTATGTGACAACTGTAATTTGACTTGAGATTAAATGTGGATTGTAGCCTTTCACACTGAAGACAACAGCCAGGGCTTAGCGGCTCTGCAACAAGACATTTGCTGTCTGCTGTTTTGTACAAAAGTGACTCACCGAGAGTGATTTTAGAAAGTACCAGAATTGAACTTGGATTTGGATTTGGGCAGAGATTGGAGTCAGGCATATTGACCAGGAGGAGAGCACTGATGGTGGCAGACAAATCAGTTCTTTTGCTGCAAATGAAGCATCCAGAAACGGGCAATTTGCAAGATTACGTTTAAAAGTTTGAAATTTCTACTTGTCGGCTGAATTGATAATAATACAAACTATTAGTCAATAAGAGGGTGAGTACAATTCACATGTTAATACAAAATCATATCCCCCCTCCTAACAAATAAATAAACAGCCTTTGCCCACTTACAAAACACAACAATGCTTCTTGCTGTCTATTTATGTTTATATTTATTTATATTACATTTTTAATTGTAAACAGGATATTTTTAAGTTCATATACCAAGCTTGTCCAATATGACTCAATCAATTTAGATTGTGAATTTTCCACTTCTAGGTCCTAACTATGTAAGCAGTTGGTGGCACTGTCATTTTATAATGTCTGGTTGTTGTCTGTTTACTAAATAGGGACTTACTGTACATGGGCTTTGTGTCTCTTAAATACACCCTGTGCTTCTGTCGGTCTGCGCATTAGATAAACCAGAGCCTTACAACAACAAAGCATCCATCCATATGTGTTCTTTTAATTCAGGACTCCAAAGACTTGCTGAAGGCAGTAGTTTTGTTTTCACCCTGCACTTAGATTGAGCCAGCTCCCTTTGAAGTGTGCTACGGTAGGGCTGCACTTCGCTTTAAGGTAGTCTTCTTGTGCATGTGAGCTTGACGCTAAGAGACAGTTAGTGTCACGGGGAGGTAGGGTTGTATCTGCTAACCGTTACTCCGACTAGACAGCCCGCTCGGCTCAACCAAACACGCTCTACAGAGATTTCTATTTACCTTTGGCCCAATATAGACATAGTAGTGACAGTTAAGACCCCGCCACTTAATACAATGTGACACTGTCTTCTTACAAGGACTTGCAAGTCAAAGTAAATCTGGTTAAACTGGAAACAAAGATGGGAAAATGCTAACAAAAGCATTCCTCAAAGACGCACAGAATGAAAGTGGAAAAGACCTCGGTGAGAGACGAGTGACGGCAGTGATATTACAGTGCGACAAAGGTTTACTCAAGAAAGTGGTTTGTTCTGGTTGTGGCTTTGGATAAGATTTGTGACAGAAAGCAAATATATATGTATATACAGGATTAAAGTAAACCTATATACACTTATATAGCCCCAAACTTACTAGTGTTTCACAATTCAAATCCCCAAATGATACTAAAGATTTTGTTAAAAAATAAAAAAGATAATCTATAATCATCACCACTGTGTTTAATTATACTGCAACTTCATGTCCCTCCAAGGCTACCATAGGTGCTCACCGGAAGTAAAAAGTAGAGGTGTAAAATAGGTAACCACAACTGCATGTCCCACCTAGATACTACCTAAGTCTAGACACTGCAACTTTAGCAACTATAGCATCTGGAAGTCCTTCACAACAATACACTGAGGCAAAATGCAATTGAATCCAGGCACACGTTGAGTATCTTGATTTGTTACCAGCGCAGTGTGAGTGAGGACTTTTGAGGACAGTTTGAGGTAATTTACGACAGAAGGTTCTGGTGAAGGTTGTCCTGGGACTATTCATTCAGTCAGAGGCTTGAGCTATCATCTGTGGATCATAATTTCTGGGCTTCTGGTTGAAGTATGGCTGTATGGCTATAGACCTACAGCGGTAAAAATAGTTGGAAAATAATTATGGAATCACTTTTAAAGATGTTTCCGTGCTTATAATGCCATGTCATGTTTCACTGGTTCAGACCTACAGATTTTATACTGTATAATAGATAGATTTTCATTGTACTTTTTTATTGTAAATTTAGAATTCTCTATTTGATTATTTAGTGTTGTCTGGTCACAATTTCAGCGCTTTGTATGTCAAGCTAAGTGACCAGTAAATCAGTAAGTAATAAGCTGAGTAGCACATAGCAATGGGTCCAATCTAATCATATGACAACATATAAAACTGACCATAAAGCTAACATTGAACTTTTTAAATATAATGCCAGATAATCTCTCAATACCGGGGAAGTTTTAGTTTGGCCGCCTGCTACAAGTATTTTCCCCACCTTTTAATCTGCATCTTACAGTCCTCATGTCTGTAACTCAACACCACTGACTTCTTTGTGAGATTTGTGAGAGTGAAATCGCACCCTTGCCTTTGCTTTTGTGTTGTGGGTCTTTAGGGGATGTGTGGAAACTAGAGACACGGGGAGGAGATCTGGGGCTGTAAGATGGGGGAGTTTGGGGGGAGTCTGGGGTACATACAGAAACGGGGGAAGGCTTGATAATGGCTGTGGTTCTTTGTTTAGGTTTGAGTGTTGTAAATTCCAAGAAGAAACGGGAGGAGCAATAGTGAGGAAGTAAAGTAACCGTTAGAAGCAGTTATGGGTAGTTACATTTAACACTTTGAATAAATTGTACTTTGTTTTTATTTAACTGTATTGCGTATTAATATTTTGAAGTAACAATATTCCAACATTTGAGTATTTTATCCATCTCTGTAAATTACCTGTTTTATGTTGTACAAATATGAGAAGACATGTATGTACATTTGTGTTTCTTGTACCTTGTACCTTAATGAGACAGCGTAAGCGCCCTGCAACCAGAGGGTCGCCGGTTTGAATCCCTGTCGTTGTGTTCCTGGGCCAGACACTTAACCCACATTGCCTATGTATGAAAGTGTTAGTATGACTGTGATGGTCAGGACAGGGCCGTAGGTGCGGAATGGCACCAACGCTGAAGGCACCAAGTGTGACTGAGGAGTGAATAAATAATGCATGAAATTGTAAAGCATCTTTGAGTGACTAGAAAAGTGCTATATAAGAACAATGCATTATTATTACTTTATCTTGGGTTCATGTTTTGGCCTTTCTACCCACCTCTGTGAAGAAAAGAAATGATTGAACATGTTTGGATGACTATAAAACAAAGTCACTTCAGTCCAGACAGTGAGGAGTCTGCGGAGTATCAACATCTATATGTGTCCAAACAGTTTGTCTTGAAAAATACCTTTGTATCTGAAATCTCACGTACCGGCTTTATGAAACTTTGTCCTATTTAGGTGTTTTTCTCTGTAACATTATCGTACCGATATGTTTGTGCGTGTTTGTGCGTGTGTGTGTGTGTGTGTGTGTGTCGTTTTTTTCACCAAGGACTTCATAGCTCTGCCTCCTCTTATCAGTGCCAGTGGAAACAACTTTGCAGCATTCACAAAACAGTTTCAGAAGAATTTAACAGGGCACAACTCAAGGCCAAGGTTTCCCACAAACACATGCTCTGTCTCGGCCACAAAAAGAAAAAAACTACAAACAGAGTGCCTTTGGGAACAGACAGCAGCCTCAGTAATTGTCTTCACACTAAAGTCTGTGGGAAAAACTATTGTTTAGATTCATGAATGCAGATTAACTGTAAATGGTTCAGTACTTGGAGGTATGTATGAGCTCTCTTTGATTGGTTGGGCAGCAAATTTAAATTTTAACCACAAACATATGGATAAGACAAATATTATATTATAAATCAATAAATAGCTGAACTTTTTACTGATCTTAACAAGTGGCTTTGTCTTATATAGCCTGGATTCTCAACTGGTAGGGGAAAAATAAGCGGGTCGTGGGAATAAGACAGTGTCAGTGAATATGTCTTGCAAAGACAATAGAAACAGAAAAAAAATATATGTAATGTTTTTGAATGGGAGTCAATCAGCCAGTTATCACTTGGTATAGATCCACTGGTCCAATAGGTATGCCCTATATACTTCTGTTGTAGCCATCTCAAAACTCAGCAATTTGTAAAGTGCGCATTATTTGTCATCTTTTGTAAAACGTCCAACTCATAGACATTCTATCGCGGAATTGAATCTAGACCATATCTGAAAATAACATTAGTGCATTCTGTTTAGTAACACTTGCAGGTATCATACAAGTCTCTTCCTCTGACAGCGTTTAACAAATCATGTAGAGTGGGACAGACCGGGGCCCAGACAGACAGATGTTGACTGTCTGTCTAAGTGTCTGCTACCTGAGTGATTGATAGCAGGTGTATGCTGTATATATGTGAATACTGCCCATGTGTCTGTAGTCATCCAGTCTTTTGGCAAGAAGCTGACAGACAGACATACAGACAGACAAACACTAGACTAGATATATTATCGTTGTATATAGATTGATAAAACTTCAAAGTAGTCATCCAAAGATACCCAAGAGTAAAAATATGCCTATAAGATCTAGTAAGTAACAGTCTGATACATTTTAGTTTAAACAGTAAAATAAATAATGTTTGATGTTTCAAATTAAGTAGAACTGTGTAAGCGTATTTTTTTATAAATAACTAATTAAGGTTTTTCACAAGATAATGCCATGCCTAGGAAGAGGTGGGTAGAGTTGTCAGAACTTTAGTATTTTGAGCAGTAAAAAGACAGAGAGACAAAAGACTGACAGACACTTGACGATACACATTACCATGCAAAAAGATAAAAAATTAAAAAACAGATAACGCTGCAGTATCTGTGAGAAGAATTAAATCGATTCCCACCGATGCCTAAGTGTTGTAGTGATGTGAAGATACATTGGTCTAGCCCTGAGAAGATAATCTTAATGGACCGGTCATCTGTCTGTAAGCCTTTATTCACACACATACTACAAAGAAGGGCTTATATATGCATCTCCAAAGCTTTTTTTGCTGCTCTTTGGTGCAATCAGCTTAAAAAACATACATGTAGACTATGGGCTAGAGCTAGACAGTGGATATATGCTTTAAGTGTGAGACCAGATGAGAGAATAAGGCTATATATTATGTGATATATGGTTGAACTGCACACACTTTGCTTATGGCTACTCCAGTGAATGGGGCCTTCATGACAGATGTCTTCTTAACTAGACTAATGGAAAGCACTTCATAGCTTTGCCGATAGCCCATAGCAATAGCTGTGCCAGTCCACCACATCCAATTCCTCCAGGGTTTACTTAAAGAGGTCCCATCCAAACCTCTTCCTTTTGTCAGCTCTAATCAAAAACAAAGATGGTGCCTGGAGTGAAATAAAGAACAATTGGAACGGTTTGTCTGCGTCTGAAGTTTTGGATCCTACCTGACACTTTAAGGAGACAGGAAATGGTTTGTGTCATCCAAATATAAGCCGAAACTGTCTCAGTGACAGTGACTAAAACAGCCCCAGGCAGGACACGTAAAGGCAAATGTCCCCAAAATATGATACTTTCAACTGTCTTGCTTGATTTTGTTCTATAAAGTCTAGTTCACTCTCGAGTCTTCCCACAGCCCAAAAACATGTATGTGTTGAGAGAATTAGTGATTTATTTATTTTTTTGAATGGTTGTCTATGTATGGCTCTGTTTCAGCAATGGGACTAACCAGCTACTCTCCAGGGTGTACCCCACCTAAGGCCCATAGTTCAATGGTTGGATTTTGTTGAGATTTTCTAGAAAGTATAAAAATACATAAAAAATAAATTGTTTTCAAATCACTGTTTGGGTCATCAAGTTTTTGTAGTTACTAATTTTAATGTCCCTTATGAGCATCAATGGGACTGCGTTGAACTCCATTCTGCAGTAGAAATAAGACTTCATACTGTTGCGCCCTGTCCATTACATTTCTGTTAGATGTATTCAAATCCTTTGCGTTTTGAGGCATAACTGTTATGGTTCTCCTATGCCTGACTTAAGTGGGATTAACCAGAGATTGACCTTGTGTAAAATAAACTGGGGGATTTTCATCACTTATTTTTCCCCAAACAAAACTATAAACAAGGCGCTGTATTAGCTTTGACTTTGATGCTGAAAAGCCTTGTGGGATACCAAAACTCTTGTGTCTGCCTCCGCTGTGGATGGCGTCTGTCTGTGGTGCGTTTTTTACGAGCCTGTCACTTTCACAGAAGAAGAAAGAAAAACAACAACTCGCTCGTTAAGAAGCTTCCATTGGAGTTTTTGAGAGACAGAAAACAAAGATGGAGGAGGTTTGTGAGATGCTAATATTGACAGTGTATGTGGCTTTATACCAGACTGGTCTCGACTAGGCTGCACAATACTTTGTAAAAAACTAAATATATTGCAATAATGTTACTATCACGTTTTTTTCTGACCGCTTAAGTCAAGTTATGACCAGATAAAAATGATTTTGTCGGTCAAATTCTGTCCAGTCCCTAGTATTTTGGACTGGTTCTCCTTTGTTCTGATTTATACCTAATTTAGTCCTAGATTCAGATCTGGTTAAGTCTTTTGCAAAGTTTTAGCCCAAGCATTGCCCCACGAGTGAAGAACCTTTTCATAGATTGCCATTAAAATGAACTCATTGGGAAGCATCCATTTGAGTGTTTGAAATCCAGATAAGTGATGGAAGATGTTGTGTTTGTGGGATGCTAATATCGACAGTTACTAGCTTTAGGATTGAGAAGAGAAGAGAATGAAATTACTCCTTTAATTAAATAAAAGTCCAAACAAACAAGCCGCACCTGGGCGCTTCAGACAGCTGTCGCAACACAAGGACAGCAGAAAGAGCTGTGCAGACAAATGGCAAATAGACAGATTGACTGACATGTTGGCAAAGACAGACTGCAGCAGACAGGCTAGATGGACTTCATCAACTTAATTCATTGTTTGCTTTGTAGAAATCATTCAAGACTTGAGCCTGACTAGAACGTTTTGTCAAACTATTGAAACAAATTGAATTAAACAGGAATTTCTAATATCTTCCCATACTATAAAAATGTAGGCTTTGGAAACTCATGTAAAATCCTTGACACAATAAACTGATGCACATTATTGGTCAGACTATAGTTTTAAAGCCAGTTAAACAATTTGTGCCAGCCCCCAGACCGGAAAAATGCAAAGTGTTTCACCAGGAAGGGCATCCAATGTAAAACCAATGCCGAATCAATATGGACTAAGAGGCAGATTTTCTGGTGACATTGTAAAGGAAAAGAACTGTAATGTTATGCTGTCAGACATTTTTACCACTTATATGTTATTCTTGGTCAAGGGAGAATAATGTTGCGCTTAAAATGGTATTTGGGAGTAGAAATGCATAGATTAAATGATCCGATACAATATAGGGTAATAAAAAGAACTCTGGTGCAGTGGGTAGGCGATCGCCCTGCATCCAAAGGGTACTGTCGTTGTGTCTCTGGGCAAGACACTTAACCCACATTGCCTACACATGAATGCTGTTATGTGATTGGTGTTTGGTGGTAGTCGCAGACTGGCAGCCACGCCTATGTCACCGGGTGTGACTGTGGAGTGAATGAATAATGCAATATGTAAAGTGTCTTAGAGTGTTGCATTATTATCATTATTATTATCATTATTATTTCATTCGTGTTAGACATCTTGTGAAGCTCGTCAGGTCAAGTAGAGAGTAAAAAAAGTACAAACCAAACAACGACATTTCACAAAAAGTGGTAGTGAAGAAATGGCAATGATCATGATGAGATGAGATGAGAATGACAAAGCTGTAGTTGGGACCACTAATAAAAAGGACTCCACAAACCCCAAGATGAGCTACGATGGAACAAGCTAATGACGATGGCGCTAATGGCTACACAGGGACTATGGCCATGGTGACTATGACAGATGATGCTAATCGTAACTCACCCTTTTCGGCGCGTCCCATGTGAGCTACAGGACCGAGAGGAGGAGCAACAGAGAAGAACAGGACAGAGTTAGGTTTGCTTCATGCACAGAACAATAGTCACATATCCACAGCTGCAAGGCATTCTGGGTTTGTCTCTGAGGACCTATTCGAGTCTAGGGTCAGGCAATATGGTCAAGTGTAGTAGGGTAGTAGTAAGGTCTGTTATTGCTTGCTTTAAAGCCTGTTACATTTTGTTATATCAAGTTTTTGGCTTTTGAAACACAGTGGAGAGAAGTGAATGACAAAGATAAATTATAAACGTTTTGCCAAGAGAAAAGTCTTGAAGTAAAGCCAAGACTAAATTAGAGTCAGAATCTCACATTTGACAAGATGGCACAAGTGTTTACAATGTTCCTAATACAAGCTCTGAACACCTGCTTGACCTCGGCCATGTTATTTATGCTTCAGCAAATCCTAAAAATAGCACTGATTTAAAAGAATGTCACCTGCCACAATTCACAAATATTCTCTCAAATAAACCCAGGTACAGGCCATGTTGATCGCAATACACACAATGTATGTCTGTATTGCCAATAAAAGTAAATATTACAATACCATTTTGGTCTATAGTGACAATTATTTTGAGTCCCCCCCCCCCCCTTTTACTATGGTTCTAAAGGTAATTAACATACTATGTGTAATTTCACCAGTATCCTCAACATACTGCATGCATATTTTTTTGTAATATTTAGCAGCACTAGTCCACACAACTGCTCATGTCTGTGTATGGGTGTAATGTAATGTAATTAATCAACTGAGAGCCTTGATTACTTAATCCGTCATTAGCCAGCGGTGTGTCTAACGATTGCTGTGAGTGTTTGAGCCAGAGGTAATTATATCGGCGAAAACAGCGTGTCGCCGATATTATGGAATCACGTCGGTGCGCGTCCGCGTCCGCGTCCGCGTCCGCGTCCGCGTCCGCAGATCCTAGCTGTGAACGCGATAA
>JAVQKC010114599.1:0-22832 GCA_036025475.1 Philypnodon macrostomus
CATCATCTTCAGTATAATCATTCATCTTCATTCATCTTCTGTGTATAATTTTAGGTTACTTTATATTATAGTATATTTCACAGCCTCTAACTTGCACATACTTTGTCCGATTAGGCTCAAACCTGAAACACCTAATTACCCCCCGGCCCTGAACACATCTGACCAATATGATGGCAGTTACCTCTATAGTGCCGCCTATATACTGAAAAAAGTATGTTGTTTTGGGGAAGTTAACAAAATTTGCCATAAAACATCCTTCAAAAACATTAAAAAAGTCAAATAAACTCTTCCCATATTTGTTATGGGTTGGGGGCGGGGCCTCTTAATTGCTCGTTAACAATATAAAATCCCTTAGAAGTCAGAAATGTCTGATTAAGGTGCCAGTTGTGGCAGACGTATGGGGCGTTTTGCCGATATATACACCTTGCTGTCGGGGACGACGTGGGCCTAGTTTTAACAAGTCTATAATGTACTAATTCTTCTGGTATCAAGTTGTAGATTCTTTAAAAGCTTAGACCTTTTTTGTTTGCTTTGTCAGCCATATGATGATAAAACACACACATTTGCCCTTTTGCTCAGGACAGCAGATCTGCCAAGCCTGGTGTCTGCTCCGTGCACACAGTATCCTCCTCTACGTCTGTTTAGTTTACATTTGGTGATTATTGTGCACTCTCTCTCATGCATGCTAATCCTGTGACCTTGGCAGTGTGCGCAGGATTGCAGCAGAGGAGGTGCGGCCAGTATAGTGAATGAAGGGTCAGGCCAAATACTCGTGAGGTTTTAGACATGCTCCAGTGCCCCCTTAAAACCCAACACAGACACGCCCACTGATTCTGAACCACTAGTGCGGCTGTGGGCTTCCAACAGAGGTGGCACTCTCAACACCCCATAACAGCCACGACAATAGGGCGTAATTACTGCACATCAGCTCCCTGTGTTTCAGAGCCCCTGTAATGGTTTTGTCACTCACACGCTTCAAGGAATGTACAGAAAAGTCCGGTCTAAGCAATTTCAATCAGTGGGATGTGTTTTGATGAAAATGTCAAGGAACAAGAAGTTCCAGTGAAGATGTTAATTAAGACAGGCAGAGAGGAATGCAAGGGAACACACATCTTTGAAACTGTACAATATTTTACTAAAGAGGAACCAAGCATTTGGCGCACACAGAAAGGTGACAGCAGTAACTACAGGATTACTCAGAACAACAGAACATTATAAAGAAATATCAGAAAAGTCCGTTTTTGAATGTTAATAAAATAGTTGTCCTGTATGTTAATTAGCTACATTTTATATTAACCACACACACACACAGTTGAATTGTGTACAGTTCTCGTGTCAAGGATAAACATGTGATTGTTATTATCATTGGAAATACTTGTACATTCAGCCAACAATACATAACTTTAATCATTTAAAAGCAGCTGTTTCGTGTATCTCTCATTAAAAACCAGAGCGTTCCTGGTTTTTCTCCAGTTTTGTTAATATACTCCACATGCCTTTGACTCTCTTACTCCCTTTTTAGGCTTGGCTCAATAGCATTACTGGAATCATAGTACAGAAAATCTATAGACTTTTTTGTTTTGTTTTATTGTAAATATAGACTTTCTGCTTGGCCACGTAGCACCCCAGCCTTCTCCACATATATCAAAGTAGCCAGTATCTATACCAGTGGCAGCACAAACCTTTCACACATGCAAGTTAAAGTGAGTTCACATGTGCTTCTAATGTAAGTGTGTGCCATTCCACCAGCGACCTAAAAATCGACAAGCGTGCAAACAAAACAGGCAGTGAGCACGGAGCATGGATCAAAAGGGTGGTGTACATGTCGTATAAGCTAGTGTGTATTTGTGCTGCTGATGGTGCCAACACAAATTTCCTATGGAAGTAAGAGATGAAATGGAAAGGCTGCGTTTGACAAGTACAGACATATTTGTTATGTTGAGTGGGCATATTGAACAAACACAATATAGCAAATCTGTTTTAGTAAGTTCAATATCAGAAAACACAGTAATGGTATTGCAATAATGGTATGTTCTACCATTGGCAGACATTTAAGCTCAAAATAGTTGTCCAATCCATTGTGGGCAAATAAAAGTATAGAAAATAGTCTTTTTAGTCTAGTTTGTCTGCTAAAATATACATTTAGAATTTTTTAAAAAAGCCTGTCCAAATAACTTCTGTCACAGTATGTCACAACATCACAATACTCATCTTAGTAATCAAGTATTGCATGTTTTTCTTGTATGGTGCAGCCTTATACAAAATCTGTATAAAGATTCTGTCTGACCAAGCTAATATCCAAGACTTGGTTCCACTGTTGTTGCTGCTGTGATGGACCAGTTCACTCCATTGTTGTAGTGTTTAGTTTTTTTTTACTCTGTGTCTTTGTGCCAGTTCAGAATACTTGAGGATGACACCACAGAGCCAATAATTACAGAGCTCCACATCACGTCTGTGTCAGCCTCTTGTTGTTCGCTGTTTAAGGTATGCGCTTTTTGGGGCTTAGCTCATAGATTGTGCATTCATGGGTTTTTTTTGTACAAACACATACTTTTTTGAAAACCTCAGTAATTTTGTTGTTTTTTTGCTGCCCCTTAAGCTCTGTCTGCACATGTCGTCACGTGCTATCATTAACACCTTTATTTCTGTATAATCCTCACATACTGTAGCAGAAACATTGGATTTACACAGTGCCAGGCCCTGGTTATTATCTGCTCGGAGCAGCCTTCACTCAGCCCCACAAACTGCAGTGAGGCCACACCATCATTGACTGTGATTACAACACTGCTGCATGGTCATTTACTGTATAGAGCTGCTATTAAAGAAGGATTACGTGTGCCAGTATTTTTGTAGTTTTAGTTAACATGTAAAAAAAAATGTAATTCAAACTATTAACATGTATGTAGTAGTAATTCGATATTGCTGTTTGTTATAATGCATTCTAGTATTCTTATTTAGCTAATGTGTTGTTGTGTATTTGCTGCTGCCTGTTGCATATGGAGAATGTTCTAATGTTTACATGAATGGTCAGTTTATGTCTCTTAGTGTATGACTCGTGGTCCAGAGTATTCCCCGCCTCAGGCCCAAAGTAGCTGACCCAACCTTAATGGAAAATGCATACACCAATCCTCTTGTTTTAAGCATTACAGTCTCCTTTGCTGTTGATGTCCGTACAGTTGGGCCCATAAGTGAAATACGCATCACTTCTTAGCCTCATGGCAGCAGGAGCACTGGTGTGACGACCTTCAAGTGACTTCTGTGTGCTTCTGTCAGTAGCTCTAGCTGTTATCAAGACTGTTGTCAAATCATGTCAAACAGAGAACCATGGAGGCGCCGCTCCGATGTGTTGCATGGATGAGGGCAGAGTAGCAGCAGATAGTGTTTTTTTTTCCTGTCTTTTCCAGATAAATTTGTGTCTTGCATCTCAGATAAGCCGAGCTGAGTGTGAGATTATTATCGGCCGTGCGGCACTTTCCTTTTCGTTTTGATTTGCCACAAATATAAGCTCCATTTGTTCCTCGTTCCCCCTTGTCTTGTAACTTGGCTCAACTGCTAAGTAAATCTGGCCTATGTTTACAGTTGGGAGTGTCTTGGCTCGCGAACATCAACCAAGCAGCCAATAAAAAGCCACACCCTTTGACTACTATAAAACCTTTTGGAAAATAAGGTAGGCCTCGCTTAGTTTTGTAAATGTGATGCCAATAGATTTATGCCTCCGTGATGCAAGGTAAAGTTGGCATTCTCTTCTGACCAATGATTAGATGGCTCGCTTGTGCTATCTTGTCTCTAAATGTAGTTTTGTATCTAAGTTTCAATATTTAAGTAATGCGTATAGTATGAGCAGGAGGACATTAAATACCTATAAAAATGAAATGTATGTCCCTGGGATGTAAATGTTATTGATGCACCCTCAAGGGCAGTCTTTTGTATCTGCATACATATTACACTAAGTATAGTCTTGCCAAACGTGCCCGTGTAGGAACTCTTAGCAATTTTACTGCTATATACATGTAACATCTCCAGGGGGACTCAAAACGCTTGCATACCCATAGAGAGACAAAAATAGGACAAAAACTCTGAGCACTTGGAGAGCACAGGCCTTCGCCAAGGCCTTGACCCCATGTTTCCATGCTAAATATATAGTGTAGAGCTGTACTCGCAACAGGGATCTACTAGTTCAGGGGTAAATTCCCAACCTTTTACTAATCTTCCATACTAATCATCAATTTAATTTTTTTATCGGTTTTCTACTAAAAATCTACTATTACTATGTTAGGCTGGATAATCACAGTCAGTTCAGGTCTTGTTCTTCCCAACAGCATCCCATTACCATCTTGAAACAATTAATCCTTTAAAGGACTCTAAATTGGTCTTCAGTCAATTTCCCCAGCATAGGCACAACTACAACAGCAGCAGATGTGCGTTAAAGATTGGAGGTAATTTGTGCCTACTTTGTGCCTGTTCACTCTGGCCATTAAGCTGCCATATTGATGGTATGTGCAAAGTGTGGAGCATTAGCAGAGGTTGAAGGTTGAATAGAGTTGGAGACTACTCTCAGAAGTAAATCTACTGATCACTTTATTAGGTACACCTGTGCACGTTTTTAGTTCACTAACTGATGTGCACAGGTTTTCAGAAAATTACACAAAAAGAGAAAATATAAAGTGAGTGGCAGAATCTTGAGTGAAATGGTCTGGTTAGTGCCAGAGGTCAGAGAAGAATGCCTAGACCGTTTTGAGATACACAGGTCTACAGACGACAATCTCTGAACACAGAACATGAAGCACGTGAACTAAACTAGGTCTACCTAATAAAATGGCCAGTCCATGTCAGGATCTAACCCACATTAAATGCATTCTCCAATTCCAATTTAACAACAAAAACACCGTCTTAGTTTTGTCTAGACTTTCTGCAGCTTGACTGTGCACTAACCTTTTGCTTTATCTCGGCCTTGTTCAAAACTGTTTTTCTAAAGGTCATTGTCTCAATCCAGTTTTCCCTGTTTCCACAACTCCCACTAAGGACTTCAGCAGCCCCCGCCTTCCCCCAGTACACGGCCTCAGACGTTCTCGATGTAAATGTTTCATGAGTTTGTTCTTGTTGGCTCGTTATTCCATTGTCTGTTTAAGAAGATGTCATTGTGATTTATGTCAGTGACTTTTAATATGCTGAGGGACGGCTGATTTCTGGATCCAGTCAATGACCAAAACCCATGGGATCTATGGCAGATGGACAATGATTCCTGTTGAGATGAAGGGATGGTACTCTTTTGTCTAGGGTCCTTTATAACCTTAATTTATCTTGAATTAAGCCTGAATCAATTCTTTTTTTTACTAGTTTATTAAGTGTTGACCCAAGGTTTTAAACTTGAACGTTGATTTTTTTTTTTATTATTCTATACACTTTCTGTAGACTGTATTTTAATCAGGTTGGTAATCTGTAATCTACCTTGAAATTAACCTGCATTTGTTTTTCTATTCCTTGCTATATTATTTAGTCCTAACATAAAAATGTCAATAGACTATTTTTTATTCCATTCTCTTTCCATTGATTCAATGTGTAATTTTAAACAAATTGGTCTTGGATGATTTTATACACTTTCTCTTTCATTGATTCCAGATGTCATTGTATTTTAAGCAGGTTGGGGGCTGTTGATCTGAAAAAAGATTAGATTGTTTTTGGACAAGATATGAATTGAGCAGCTGTGTTTTACAAAAGAAGATCTGCCAAAAGCCTGAAGAGCCATTTGTTTGTGAGCATATTGGATTGTTTAGGTTGTGGGCTGTAAACATTTATGGCCATTTACTGGCTGCATTTGCATTATGGTCCAATGTACCACCTGGTGTGTCGGAGATGTACATGAATTTGAATTTAGTTATACACTGTGTGGGAATAACTTGTTTATCTGTAGCAAATATTAGTGTTTACGACTGTGAGAATGTGAGGTCGTAATCTTATTTGGACAAGCAATAAGTGTCCATGACCTTTGGCGCGTTTGCCCTGGGAACAATGTTGACTATGTTTGGAGTGGTGGTCCAAAATGGAGAAGGGCCAGTGCTTCATGTCAACAGTCAAGGCACAAATCTGTGACTTCAGTTTACATTTGAAACTTGACTAATATGGAAGTAATAAGAGATGTTAGGTTTGAGGTTCATCGCTGCAATAATCTGAAAAGTCACTGTATGTAAAATCAGTCCTAAAAAGCAACCTGTACAGTAGCTGTTAACCTAGAAAGAAGTCAAATTCATAGTTAGACTCCATTGTCAAAACTATTCAGCAGAGAGTGGGAAAAGTAACTCGGCCCGACTTGTGGTCCACTCCTTAAGAGATCCTTATGAAGGTTTGGCTTGTAGCAGAATAAAGGAGATTTAGTATGTGTTCAGTCAAAAGTGGCTTTAACCTTGCTGCCAGTAACAGTCAGATGCCAAAAAAAGAGCAGCGGAGCAGGAAGTGACTCATTCATACATTAGTCATCGAATAGAGTGATTTTTGCAACAGGAATCCAATTCATACTAGCAGTACCAATGTAAATGTAATGTACAGTATACAGTTTGACTTTAGTACAAACTCAAAACAATACCACAGTTGTGGAAGACAAAACAAGGTAACAAAAACAGGTGGCGTGGTTATTTCACACATTGTCCTAACTTTTTTGGTTGTTTTTATTGGTTATATCAAAATGTTTGTTTATACAGAATTGAATCCACCATATCTAGCAGTAGGATACACTGTGCACTTAGCTGCTGTGTGCTAACAGCCTTCTGACTGTGTGTTTTCTTTGTTGTTTAGATGTTAAAGAGAGGTCGACCAAAAGATTCTCAGCGTCCGGAGTCTTCAATTACACCACGTTACTGTTCAGCCAAGAAGACGACATGCTGTATGTCGGGGCCAGAGAAGCCCTGTTCGCTCTCAGTCTCTCCGATATCAGCAAGACCAAACTACAGAAGAATGTGAGCAAATAAAGAAACATTGTAGAATAAAGCTGTTAAAATATGTACACTAAAACAAGAATGGAGATGCCACTTTGAGTTATTTGATATGCTTGGGAGAGGTACTCAAAATATGTGCCCAAGTAAACTGGTGGTGGTAAAATAGATTTCCCTGTAGCCACACCCACCCTGGGGTAGACTAATGGAGATGTAGCTGCCATACACTGCCTACGTCTTTCCCGAACACCACCAAACACTATTCACAGTCACACTAACATACTTACACATACTGTAAGCAAGGTGTCAAAGAAATGGTCTTGCCCAAGGACACAATAATAGTATGTACCAGGTGGAGATTGAATTGCCAACTTTCTGGTTAGTAAGTTAGTTAGTAACCTGTTTTACCTCCAGAGTCAGAGTTTAATACATGAAGTCAATTGTTTTCCTCAAACCTGAAAATTGACTTGAGTAAAAGTATCTGATTATTTTCCACATCTGCCGTTAAGATATAGTGACTGTAGACTTGAGTAGGGATGTACCAATATTACATTTCTTGGCCAATACCGATATTTCAATTACCAATTTGGCTGATACCGATACCGATATTTTGTAAACATGTTTTAACACAAATATTATTTTTGTTGGATTTTGTCTCCCGAGACTTTTCCAATGGTATATTCTTACTCTGGCTGTTTCTAAACCCAACAATTAGAAACAGATTAACATCACCAATGTTGGGCCGATATATCTGAGCTCACTAGACTTGAGATGTAGCAGAACTAAACCAAAATCCAAGTTGTACGTGACTCATTCAAGTATTCCTCTTCATCTTCAGCTGATATGGGACACTCCTGCTGGAAAGAGAGAGGAGTGCAGCTTCAAAGGCAAGAACCTAGAGGTAAGAAGAAGCCAACTCACTTTACTGTAATAGAAATATCAAGTATGAGTGTGAGACCACTGTACAGTACCTCAGTTGTTACAAGTTCATCTGGAGAGGCGGCTTTTCGAAGGATTACTCTTTTTGCGCTGCCTGTCTGTTACCTTGTTGTCATGCCAGCTGTTGTATCCCAGGGCGACGACGAGCCTTAGTTATGTGTGCTCTTCGACTCTGTGTGTATGGAAGCACACGCAAGGCAAATGCTGATGCTGGGGTTTCTTGTTTGGTTTCTTCTTCTTTCTCTATTCAACAGGTCCTTTACTGTAGTGTGTGTGTGTGTGTGTGTGTGTGTGTGTATGTGTGTGGTATGAGATAACGGAGGTATTGATTTACATAGAGCCTTACACCCTGTATGTGTTTTCTTATCTTAGACTGATTGCTTCAACTATATCAAAATTCTGCTGCGGCTCAACAGCACTCATCTCTACGTGTGTGGCACCTACGCCTTCAGTCCCATCTGCGCCTACATTGTAAGTGAGACTCCTACACTTTTCTCATTAGATATTGGGTGACTTTGTGTTCAGAAGAGCTTAAATATTTCTTTTCACATGTAGTTTTTGCATCCGTTATTATCGCAGCATAACTTCAAATACAATGTAGAAAAAGTAGGGACAATTGAATGTGGACGAGAGAGATCTGAATGGCAGCAACACATCTGAAAAAGGCAAAAAAATATGTGGAATCGCTACAGTTTCGTTAGTTTACTTAATTGCAAGCTTACATTCAATTCTTAAGATCTTCAAGCAACACATTTAAAAACAGGCATGATTATGTTCTGAAAATGGCTCAGGATCACTCCCAGAACTCACCGAGAACAAAAAGAGCTCAAAGCTGTACCATGCAAATACAAATCAGAAAGCACAATTCAGTGTTTGATTGAGATAGCTGGATATTTGAAATCACATGTCATTATTAGATCTGTTGTTATCCCAGCGTAACTAAATCCTGCTGAGGCATTTAGGCCAGACAGGACGACAGGGGGTACAGCAGCTCCGTGGTCTGCTCCAAGTGAGGAAGCAGCTGTTTGTTTAGCAGAGGAGTGCACCCAGAGTGATGGTAGCAGCGGGAGGACATTGATTTTAGTGATAGGGGGCAATCGAGCCTGGTGACAGTCGGCTCTTAAAGGGAGACGTTGAACTTTCCCCACTGACGTCAAACAAAAAAAGAATAACATGGATGGAGGATGTCTTGGCAGGAACACAAGGCACTGAACTTGAATTCCTAATATTTGGAGGGGGAAAATATTGATGTTTAATTAAAAAGTATAGTATTGTATATAGTACTTTAGTATAGGCAGAAGTAAAAACGTATGCAACATCTATACACTACTCTTCACTACTTCAACTGTCCTCAAAAGTAATCAGTATGTTCTAGACTTTTAAAATCTCTCTTTTTTAAGGGTCTAGTTGCGTCACTAAGAAAACAACATGAATGGAATATGTCTTGGCAGAACACCAGGCCTTGAACTTAAATTCCTAGTGTTTAGTTCATCAGTGAACAGATGTTGACATAGTACAGAACTATATGTTACTTGTTTGGTATCAGGACATAAATCTGTTTACACACTCCCTTATGGAGACTAAATACAGGCATATATTATACTGTATAAGGAATGTTGTGAAGGGGCCATATTGTGGTCATAGAACGCATTAAGCTTAATTTAATGTAAAAATAGGTATGTCTCCTAAAGTGGCACATACTCACTGACCAGACAGCCTCAGAGATGTGTAATACTTACATTAATAAATGCTTTATTTATACAGCCCTTATTAAAACAGTCCCATTGGATTTGACAGACTGTGTAACAAGACATTTGAGCCTGGAAGAAGACTCAATAATCTATAAGACAGACTACAGTTAAAACAAACTTTGAACAGAAGAGAAACATTGAACAGAAAACATGGGGAAAAAATGTCCTGTACATTACCTGAACATGCAAGGCCATGCGACTTTTTTTAAGATGAAGGTTGTGTATTGAATATTCAAAGATCACAAAAAAGTAATTCTCTTTGCTTCAATATTTTTTGGTCCTGTAGTCGTGTATTATCCACTTTCAACAGTAAAAAGGGTTTTGAGTGAGACGAGAGCCTGAGGTTATGCAGTGGGAAGTGTGTAAATGTAAATGGTCTCTTTCCAGAACACAACAACCTTCACACTGGAGCGAGATGGAGCTGGAGAGGTGATGGTAGAAGATGGGCGCAGTCGGTGCCCGTTTAACCCAGAATACAAATCCACTGCCATCATTGTTGGTATGGAAGCTCATTTTGAACCATATTACTTTAAGAATGCCTTAATTTTTGACAGTATGTTGCATCCTTTTTGAGTCGCTGGACATGAGCTCAGCTGTCTCTGTATCTTTGCCTCTGTATTGAGACATCATGTGTCTCCTCATGTTGTTTATCTCCAATGTCCTTTTGATAAATAGCTGTCCGCTGTTTGTGTTCCACTGCCTTAACAAGCAATTAGTGGATAATTGAGTGGGAAAATTGGTTTGACTAATCCTTCACTCAAGATAAGCTTTTTCAGACAGTAGTGTTTATTGCATTTGAATTACAGTTTTCAATGTTATTGTTCTCAGATGGAGAATTGTACACCGGCACAGTCAGTAACTTCCAGGGGAACGAACCAGTCATTTACAAGAGTTTGGGCCAGACAGCTGCTCTGAAGACCGAAAACTCATTGAAATGGCTGCAAGGTAAACTGCCTGTACTCCATCAGATGACTGTACATATTTCATTATGTGCCCAACGATGCAGATAAGCCCTAAAACTGTAGTGATCATTAGCAACGCTCAGCTAAGACTTTGTCAGATTATGGAGGTTCAGTCCTATCATTTGGAGCACATGAACATCAGAACAGTAAGCTTTGTTTTGTAATTGCTCTCAGCATGCCCAGTTTAGACCGGTTTAGGACTAGTTTAGACTTGATTTATTCATTTGTTAGTCCTTGATTTAGTCCTTTTTTATACAAAATTTACACCTCTTGTGTTAGTTGCAGTTTTGTCTTCATTTTTAATGCATCTTTCGGTGTTTATCTTTATTTTATTACAGGTTTAGTCCTGGATAATATAAGGCTAGATTTATGGTCCAATAAAGTTGTACTTAGAAACCAAATATTTTCTGCAGTGAGAACCACTTACTTTCAGATGTATCATCAAATATCTCTAACAAGTATTCTTTTACCTGACGTAGTCTGTAAGTTGTCTTCAGGGGCTGTTTTTTTTGTTTTTGACAGACCCCGTCTTTGTGGGCTCGGCATACATTGAGGAGAGTCAGCCGATCGGGAACCCGGTCGGAGACGATGATAAGATTTACTTCTTCTTCAGCGAGGCGGGGAAAGAATTTGACTTCTTCGACAACACCATTGTGTCTAGGATTGCTCGCGTGTGTAAGGTAAGACGAGACTGAGGCTGGGTTCAGGTCATTATGTAAGAAGGCCTTGCTTAAAGTTACAGACAGGCCGGGGCTTAAGTTTCCTTAATCCTGATACAAAAGGTAGGACACTCCCATGTCATGGCACGTTCAGTATTGTTTATCTGTACGTCATGCATGTAAGGATCAGAAATGTCACTGTTTTTACTGTCGCTATACAAACATGTTTTCAACAGATCTTTCCATTTGCCCCTCCTTATCTCCTCCCGTCCTGAGTGGTATTTCTCTGCTCGCCTCCGATCTGCCTCACAATGTCAGCTGCCCTGATCCATCCCTCCAGCTCGTAGCCTCTTCTCCAGCGCTTTGCGCTTTTGCAGGCATTATTAGTATTCAAGGGTGTTGCTCAGCTATATGAAATGCTTTTTTCCACTATACAGTTTGGCCTGTTTCCATTGTTGGCCAAGCATGCAAACTGAGTTTACTTGGATGAAAACATTAAACAAACTCAAGGTAATATGATGCTAACCTTCATTTTGAATTATCACTTTGGGTCTACAAAGAGTTCACCAACCATGCAAAGCTTAAACTATAATGAGTTTTAAATAGATTGATCATAAATAAACTTAAATATATTGACCATAGATTTACTGTGTGATGGAAGCTGAGGGCTGTATAAAATCTCACTCTTCCCGTGCATGAGTGTTCTCAGTGTTCTCAGTGTTCCCCCCCCACTCAACATCTTTATAGTTTAGTTTGGTCCAGTTCAATCACCTCCACAGTCTGTTTCTTTTCACCTGTCATTAGATAAATTAAAAGCCTATGAATGCACCTGGTACATATGCAAACAGCATCCTTGCCCTGACTGATGCTTCTTGTTCACAGAGGCGGTAATGTGGGTAATCGCTGGGACAGCATGTAATCTTAAGTGACAGCTTAATGACTTATTCCTGCCTGGCTTTGGCACTGTGCACTCCTGTGACAATTTCTTCAAGCCAGTCAAGCACCTCCTGGCTTCTAAATATGGAAGTCAATGACCAAAAGACGCACACAGACGCAGGGAACTTGCAGAAGATGAACTGTGCAATAGAGACAGAAGAATGGCATTTGCTCCTCTATAGAGCTTCTTTATGTGCCTGGTATGTGGCAGTGTGCCTTTTCATGGACTGAGGTCCTATAGTGGCTGCTCTGTGGACAAGTGCTGCAGGTGGTGGTGTTGTTCCGACCCCAGTGCATAATTTAGTGGATAAAGAGCCTTCACATTTACAAACCAGTTGCAAAATGCTGAATGGTTCCCAGGATTAGTTACTTTTGAGAGGACACGTTATTCCTTTTTCAAGCTTTTTGAATTGACTTTGTTTACCTCTAGATTTACTGTTTATAATTTGGAAATGCTCTGCTGAAAAAGCTCAAAGGCCCTCTTTTCCCCGGTGTGCCACTACAACAGCAGCAGCAGATGAGGTCTCTTCACCTATCTACGTATAAAGGTGGGGGTTTTTAGCTCCTGAAGAAGTCAGTGGCTCAGCATAAAATATTACACAAACATAAGTGAATGATACGGAATACAATAAAATGAAATTATACCAGGAAGCTTGGAAAAGTAAATTATAGCAAACTTGAGACACTTTAAAAGTTTTGAAATGATGCCAAATATGGACTGCTACACATGTTATTTCAAATTTCAGACCACAGTGAACAAAAAGCACTGGAGTGAGATTATGTAACAGGGCAGAGGTATGAAGACTGTTTGTGAATTCAATATTAGTTTTGTGAACTGACTAAAAGCACTAACTCCCTCTTTCCTCTCAGGCACAATGTTGAATATGTTTATATGTAGTTTCATTATTCATATTGAGTCGGTTTGAATGTTATTTCATCTGGACGGACATTTTCTTAACGTGGGTTTGTTTCATGTGAAAGATGATGAATCAGTTTCGTGTTGATGAATCAGTCTTGTTGTTTTTGATGATGCTTTAACTGTTTTGTGATTTGGCGTCTGAGATGTTGTCTTTACCCTGGCCTATCTACCCCTCCTTTTTTGCTACTCCTCTTTTCTTTTGTTTATTCAGGTGTGTGCACTCTGAGGGGACTGTAGTGAGCAGGCCTATTATGAACATTACAATATATGGCACCTCTTCTGTTTAGGTCTAATTAGCCTATTTTTCAACAGTTGGAAACAAAGCCACTTTAAAGGGGCCCTATTATGCATAGTCAGATTTTTTTATTTTTTATTGTAATATTTCATTTGTGCATGTTTGAGTAATCCTGTATGCCGAGGCGCTGATTTTCTCAAAACACCTCTCTATGTATGTTTGCATTGGCTGTAGTAGTGAAGCAGACCTAGCCAGCAGAACCAAAAGAGCATCTTAAAAGATTATCCATTTTCAATAAATATTGTATTTCTTAAATCTAGAGAAGAACAAAACAAAAAAATACATTGGAGCATAACAGAGCCTCTGGAAAGTCAGATGTTAGGCTGTAACTGTAACAATACATGGCATATTTTGAAGGGGGCAGCTTAGCTATTGGGGGAGTGGTCGCTGGGTTTGAGAGTACAAGCTGTGCAGCGGAGCACAGTAACAACAGGACTGGACAGCTGAGAGAGCAAGAATGTGGTCCCTTCATTATGTTGTGGACAGGCCACTACCATAGGCTGTAATTGGCTTCCAGACCCTGGATCAGTCCCCGGGGACTGTACCAGATGATGCTTTGTGAACAACACTCAGGGGAGGAAGCACTCGTTTGCATTTTATTATCTACTCCTTGTGCCTGTTATATCGTGGTGAAGTAGTTCATGGTTTTTGGATCTGAATCAGAGTATTATCCAGAGATTGGGCGAGACTTGTTTTGGTCGTGTTCCTCTCCCTCCATCTCTATTGCTGCTGATCCCATTTTTTTTCAGTGTGTGATGCAAGTCTAATAAGGAGGATTTTTATTTTTTTGCAAGCATTTTTGTCATAGACGTCTGACAGCTGTTTTTGGCTGCAGAGCAATGTCAACCACACATTATTTTCATTAGTTAAAAAAATGAAAAGGCCCAGCTGAGTGCCCTCTATTGCTGGGGAAAGTAATTGCAGCACAGAACCACATGGGTAAAATTTCATAGGTTGGCTGTTATTGCTATAAAATCATATTTTTTACTTTATTTTTAATTGCAGATAAAGTCACAGGCTGTTTTGATGCCAACTTTCTATACCATTTTATCATAGAATGGTAAACATGCTTGCAGATTTGGTCCAGAACTCTGTAAAACTGATATTACTGTGATATTTTGCCAGTAAAGCGTGTGTATATCTCAGTTTACACCCTTAAGAATCTCACCCCCTGTTATTCTGAATTCATTGCACTCATATTCCTGCTTGTGTTGGTTTTTCAGGGCGATAAAGGCGGTGAACGTGTGCTGCAGAAAAAGTGGACCACCTTCCTAAAGGCTCAGCTCCTGTGCTCTCTCCCTGATGATGGCTTTCCCTTCAACATCATCCAAGACATGTTTGTCCTGAAGCCCACCGGGGACAGCTGGGATAGCACTGTATTTTATGGCGTCTTTACATCCCAGTGGTAAGAAAACACATGCAACTTTAATTTATGGCGCTGTTATGACATGTGCAATAATACAAAGTTCAATCCAGCCTGCAGGAGTACATTATTGCAAATATTTAATTGGAAAGAGGTTCATCTAAACTCACAAAGAATCTTAAGCCATTACTGCACAGCCACATTTACTACCTTGTCTCATAAATGGGACTTTGGCTTTTCTCAATGTAGAACAGCTGTAATGACTTTAAACACACTCAGGTTCAGATAACCAGTGTCTTATTAATATATTAACTAAATAAAAGTTTTATTGTGAGAATCTTTTAAGCTTTACAAATGGTGTAATGTGAGACAAATGGTGTAATGTGAGACTGTAAAAAAAAAGCTATATAGAGGTTGTGGATCCTCTCTGTGTTTCTGTGCATTCAACAGAATGTCAAAAATTGGTGACTCTTAATTGCCCATAATGGTGAAGGTGAGAGGAAGAGGAATGAGTGGGAAAATATGAATAGAATTAATTAATGTATAAAAACTGACACGCTAACATGAATATGCTCTGCTCAGGTATAAGGGTGCGTCAGGCAGCTCAGCAGTGTGTGCCTTTACTATGGCCCAAGTGGAAAGAGCCTTTAATGGCCGTTACAGAGAAGTCAACAGAGAAACTCAACAGTGGTACACCTACAACCACCCTGTACCTGAACCTCGTCCTGGGGCGGTCAGTATCCATTTTTCCTGCAACTGCTGTGCCTTATTTTTTTGCATTGATGAGTATTGAGTAAACAAAATTACATTTTCCACCACTCATTTCTATCTACTCAGTGTGTAACCAACCATGCCAGGCAAATGGGCATCCAGTCGTCCCTACATATGCCTGACAAAGTACTTAACTTTGTCAAGGACCATTTCCTTATGGACAGCGTGATCCGCAGTTCTCCTCTGTTGCTCAAACGCAACGTGCGATACACGCAGATCGCTGTGCACAAGATCCAGGGCATGGAGAGGGCCTATGATGTCCTCTTTATTGGAACAGGTACACACATTTTTTACACCATTACAAACATACTGTTGTCACCATCAATAACATTAACTGAAACCTGTTGTTTGTTTGTAGATGATGGAAAACTCCACAAAGCCATAAATGTCAATGATAAGATGCACATCATTGAAGAGATGGTTCTGTTTCCCGAGCCTCAGCCTGTTCAGCATATTGAACTTGATCCACAAAGAGTAAGCTATGTGGTCATTAACATGCAAACAGGAACATAAATATATGCTATGCACACAGCACATGGTGTAGGTACCAAAGCAAAAAACAGCTTTAAAGTGTCTTCCCTTAAAGAGCCTTTTAGCACTATCTGAAAGTCCCATCTGGAATAGAGTTTATGACCCACTCTGGCATTTTACCAAGATCTAAATTTCATTACCTTTCTTTTTATTACGTAATGGTCTCTGCTTCAGTCGTGCACCCAAACTCATCTTATCTATGATTATGTAACACTAATAAAGTCCAGGCTCCTTTTGTGACTATATTCTTAGCTCCAAATAGGGATATGAAAGGCTGAGACAGTATTCGTGAAGTCTGTCTAATATACTGCTGGAGTGCTAAATATAGACTACTGGAAAGAGTGCTGTATTTATTTTAGTTTGACCATAGCTGCAGGTAAAATGCATTAGTGGAGGTCTATGCAATTAGAGAGTATATTAAAAAAAACTCTGGCCTTGCTTCACAACAGCCACTGACATCATCAGTATGGTTGCCATATGTGTCTTATAATCAAATTACACTGCTGGTTTCAGATCGCAGAGCAGCTGGCTAAAGTTAGCCTGTGTGTAGCTTGAGGTTTAGTGTTTATTTTCACTAATTATTTGGGCATGAGTTCTGTCTTTTATTTATTTTGTGAATTGTTTTGTTTCCTGTGCAGGGCCTTTTGTTTGTTTCATCTTACTCCGGCCTTGTGGAGGTCCCTGTGGCTAACTGCTCCAACTATCTGAGCTGCGGGGAGTGCGTGTTGTCCCGAGACCCCTACTGCGCCTGGACAGGACGGCTGTGTCGGGACGTCAGGATGGCTCCGCCTGACAGGTGAGACGCCTCATTGTGCAAGATAAATATGGCTTTAGGTACATGCAGTATCTGCTGTTTTTTTTAATTAAAGGTGAATTTCATAAGTTTCCTAAAATCAAAAAGTTAGAACATTTACAAACCACTTTACTTTAGTCCCTCCCCCTGACCTCTACAGGCTGCAGACCACCTCCTCTACCTCATAGAACAGGGTCCAGTTTATTTTTTACATTTTCTTTAATATGCATAAATAGAAATGTATTGTCTTTTCTGTGAAGTAAACATATATTTACCTTAAGAGCAGTTTTAAGTTTTTGACACAACATTATAGCTTTCATCACAAAGACACAATTATACTCATGACATCAGATGACATCAGATGACATCAGATGACATCAGATGCCGATCCATCCTACATATTAGCCTACTCAAATTTCTGTTTTGTTTGTTGTCTTTTGTCTCAGCCACTGGCAGCAAGACGTGGAGGAGGCCGATACTTCAGCCATATGTAACAGGACGTTCCCCAGTGTCAGATCTGCCAGACCAGCAGCTTCTCGTGAGTGTGTTATTTGAGCACTGTGATCTTTAATTACAGTGCGTGTAGTGAGTTGGGTGAGGTGTCTGAACATAATGCTACATTCTGGAGCCAGGAAATGGAGGACACTGTAAAAAAAAAAACCTATGCTTGAACCTACGTGAGAGCATTATATATAGGATTGTATATCTTATTTCTATAAATGTTTGTTTCCTCAGGTGGTCGCTGCCAGTTCGTCACAATCCCAGCCAACACATTTCGCGTCCTGCCGTGTAAGCTGCGCTCCAATTTGGCGCGTAGGAAGTGGCATTACAGAGACAGCGCCAGCCAGTTCTTGTATGCAACCCCAGAGGGAAACCTTGTGGTTGTGGCTCAAGTCGACAAGATAGAGACGTACGAGTGCTGGTCCGAGGAGGAAGGCTTTCGACAGCTGTTGGCTAATTACTGTGTGAGAGCTGAACCGCGCCAGGAGATCACCACCATGATCAGCCACTCGAGGACGCCACATGTCGAGCAAGAAGAGACTATCATCCTTCCTGGTCAATCCCGCTCTGAGCAGGTCCACACCAAAACATACTGGAATGAGCTCATAGTGGTGTGCGCACTTTTGGCCTTTTCTTTGGTCGTGTTTTCGCTTTTCGTCATCTACAGAAATCGAGACCACATGAAGTCGATGCTAAAGCAGGGAGAGTGCCCCAACATGCAGCAGAAGAAGCCCAGGATAGTAAGCAAACCCACCGAGAGTTTACCCCTTAACGGCAACACTATTCCTGTGTCTACTTCTGATCATAAGGGCTACCAGACGTTAAACGACAACTACATCTGCAGCACGCCCACGCACGAGTCTTCACCGGACAACAGCAAGAGCTTCTCCGAGGCGTCTGACCGGCGGCCGCTCAACGCAAAGGAGAGCCACGTTGAATACTCGCCGACCTGCCCGCGACCGCGAGTAAGGCTAGGCTCGGAGATTAAAGACTCCATTGTATGAGAGATCACTGTTCACCTCAAGACGCCAGCCGTATGTATCTATAGCAGGGGATACGGGCCAAATGAGCAGGGAGAGGAAAAGCTTGACACCCTCCTACGTCACAGCATATGTTTTATTTTTGCCATCGTCGTTCTGTGATCACGGTGGAGGTCATTTTGTTTTAAACCATTTCCACTCCAAAGCCAGCAGTTGGTCAGGAGTACAGAAAAAGATGCAGCAAGACAGTCTCTTTTCTTCTTGTCACAGCCACTGGTGGTGAATGTGAATGTATGAATGCACAGCAAGGGGGAAGAAACTCTAAGTATCTTGTCATTAAATAACGTAATCCTCTACAGTAGATAGTCTCTTGAGTTGTTTCCACGGTTACCCAGGTCACTGCACATGCTCAGTAGAGCCTCTTCACCGTCATTCTACAGACAGTGCTTCAGAAGAAGTATTTAATTCATTTATTGCATATTTGTCATCATCCATCTTGTTATTGGAAGAACGTTGAATGCACATGTTAACTACGGAACAATGTGTTTGTTTGGGAGATATTTCATCCCATGGGAGCAAATGTAAAGGACTGCAAGTTCAACATGCGTGTCAGGGACTGATGGTTCAAAAAAACAAGAGACTTAAATCGACCACAGGGACCTATTACTGACATGTATTTGCTGAATGTAAACTGTTGTTTTGGAGGTTGGTTCATTTCACATGCAACAAGCGTCAAGGATGACTCCGCTCTGAGACCAGAAATGACGGGATGCTTTTCACACGCCAAGGAAAAAGGGGGACTCCACCATCAGGGCAGCACTGACTTCATCACATGCCAAGTGCCAAAAATACTCTTGATTGTCTTATCTCTAAATGCAATAGTGCCATCCGTCCTGTTAAAACCACTCCCATTGTAACAGAAATTGTTTTAGCATTACTCTGTGTTGAAGAGCACATAGCAATGGAAACTAAAGTTGAGTTTCACTGAATAATTGCAGCACTAATAATAAAGAAATAAGCAAATGTGAAGTGCATGGGGACTTCTCTAGACTGTTATAGCTTCTAACACAATAACAGACTCTGATGCTGGGTAAAGATATGGACGTGTTGAATATGGGCCAAAGGACTTGACTGTATGGCGCGGTCATATGGTTTTCAGATGAGAGAAAAAAAATGTACTGACTTTTTAGTGTTGCTAGTCAATTATACAGGTATAAGTAGAGCTTGACCAGCACTAACAATATATTGAAGTCATCTGTTTGCTGTCTAATGCTTACAAGCTCAGTCAAAAGGTCAAAGAAAAAAAAGTAATGTTTTAACTGCCGCTGTGTTTAACAATTTAATAATATTTTTGTGGTCTCTTGTCCAGACTGCAGATGCACTGTTAGTCATATATAGATGCACAGAGCTCTATATTAGCTCAATATACTCCCCCAGGTTTTACATTTCTGTAGATGGCATTCACTGTGCTTAGTCAGTCAAAACATCAGCCTAATGTGAAAAAGCACAAACTATCAGGGTGTCCGCTTTTGCACATTTCAACAAAAAAAATACAATTCAATACAACTACTGAATAGACCAAGTATGTCTGGCTGTTGTGGAAATACAGTAATTTCTCCAAATCAAAATTCTTACTGGGACCAGTGTAGCTATTCACTCTCACACTGCACCCTAGACCTTTAAGACTTAAAGGGACCCTATTATGATAACTGAGCTTTTCTACCTAGTGATAATGTTTTTTGTTTTCAAGTTGTTGTTTTATTTACAAGACATTCATTTGTAATACTAAATACTACTACAGCTATTCTGAAAGTTTCCACAAATACAAAAAATTGGGAAAATGCATAGTATGGCCCTTTTTAAGCAGGTCTTTCCAAAGAAGTAACAATCAGTATTACACATGACAAAGTGGAACCATGACCAGTTCAAGTCAGAACACCCTGCAGCATAGTAAATCATGTATGCTGTACAGATACAGATATTTTGCCATTCTTACACTGAGCAGACAAGATGACCAAGTAATTGCACAGCATTCTCAGTGTTTTTTCTAGATTTTTTAAAAATTGTGTATATACAGTATATGTGCTTAATATTGCGTGTTTTAAGGGACCTTGTGCAAGATGTGTTGTAGAGATAGTCTTGAAACTAGAGTGAACACTGCTGATATGTTTTTCTTCCATAGTGCTTTATTGCCTACTTCAACTTGCATTTTCTCTTCTTGCACAACTCTGCACATCTCCAAACACACTCCAGTTTAGCATGCGGACTAGGGCATCCTAAAGCGGGACTAAAGATAATCCATACAAAAGATACAAAGATGACAAAACAGTTACTTTAAATTGCCCCTAGAGTGACAAGTCTTCTGTCAAGTGTCATCCACTGTCTGCCTAAGGCCCATAGTTGCTGAGAGCCAAAAACACACATGGCCACTAGGAGAAAAGGTTGAAGGAAAATGAATGTTACAAAATCGATACAGAATCATACGGTTATTCCTACAAATGTGTGAATTTGTCTAATCTGACGGGTGTAAACTATACACCAATACACGACTGCATATTTGAATCTCTCAATACTCCGTTCATTGCTTTAGAATGCTAAGCGATAACCTTGAAAACTTTCTTTCTTCCAAATGCCTTTAGGCGTGTGCCACATGTCCACCCTCTCACAGCGACCTCGCCAACATACATATGGTGATTGTAGCCCTTCGGGGCCAGACCTATAAGCCCAAAACATAACACAAAACGGGTCAACAGATGTACAACCTCGCGTATAATACTGTGTGTAGACCAGGAGCTGCTCATGACGCTGCCTCTTTTGCTGCTTTTCACTTTTGGACAACTTAAGAAACACACCTGTGAGGCTTTAGTATTTACAACTGATTAAACGGTGCATTCAAAGACGTACGTAAACTACCTTTGGACCTTAACAGTGATAAATACCAAAAGGTTGATTATTGTTATATAATAGATAGTGCTATTTATTGATGGAATGCTTTTCATTTATAAAGCAAACTGATAATTGAAATGTTTTATTTTGAGTAGCTCCTAATTAAGGCTCATACTGTACTCAACATGAATGTACTACAGCATCTTTCTATCGGGGTTAAAGTAGGCAAATCATGCGGACATCTTCTTTTTTTTTTTATGCCACAAAGAAACAGCACAATTAACACCGTACATGAGTCGTGCTGATGCAGGAGTCAGATGTAAGCACAGCCATAACCCTTAAAACATCAACCAACCGCTTTGCCTCAGAAAAAAAAACATAAGCTTCTAGTTGACTGAAAAACTATTAGACAAATGTGGTCTTGCCTGCATGATTTTTTTTTTCTTTTAATTGTGTGAAATAAAATAACATTGTGAACTGTATTTTTTGTATCATTGAGGTTGTGACTGTTGTTTTTATTATAATGTACATAAAAAGCACTTTATTTTAATTTTTTAAAATAAATGAATTATGAAATACATGGACTGAGGTTTTGATCTTTTTAGTGTGTAACCCTAGCAACGCTAACACAAAAACCTTCCACATTCCTAAGATGCCAGTCCATTCACACCAATGACCAAATGACCCAACATTCCCAGGAAGAAGCTGTTGACTCTCCCTATAGGACAATGTATATAATTAATTCAGTTTATATATCAATAGTCCTTAAGGTCCCTGAGATCGTGGCACCCACAGTCATCTGTTAATCTATTTTCAGTATTCTTCATTGTTCAAACAACATCTGCTATGATCATCATTTTGACTTTTAACGCATACACAAACCAGACAAATTGCTCTCTAGGAAAACATGTGTTTGCCCGACTTTGTGAAGTTTTAAGGAAAATAATCAAAGAATAAGAAGCTGTCACAGTACATGATTTTGAAGGTGTAGTTTTATACGCCAAGAACAATTAAGTAATGTTACTGATGTAATGTTAAATCAATCAATATCTAACGTGAAGGTATCAGCCCACATTAACTGGAGAACATCTGCAAACATTTGGTGATACGTTACAATATTGCAGGCTTACAGCTGACTAAAGACACATATTGGCTGGAGCTGTTGTGTAATGACAGAAATCCCCAATAATCAGGAAGTGACCTAACAATGTGCTATCTGACCCAAGAAACCAACTTCCAGATTTGACTTTATTATTCATTATTTACATTTCAGGTCAAGAATGATTGACAAGCTAAACCAAATAATATTCAGAGTTAATGAATTAACACTTTAATACATTTGGCATTTGCCTTCTACTACTTCCTGAGCAGTAACAATCTGAGCAGTAACAATCTGAGCAGTAACAATCTGAGCGGTATATGCCCTCACTCACAGGTGTATGCCCTCACTCACAGGTATATGCCGTCACTCGCAGGTTTATGCCCTCACTCACAGGTGTATGCCCTCACTCACAAGTATATGCCCTCACTCACAAGTATATGCCCTCACTCACAAGTATATGCCCTCACTCACAGGTATATGCCCTCACTCACAAGTATATGCCCTCACTCACAGGTATA
>JAVQKC010114618.1:0-16116 GCA_036025475.1 Philypnodon macrostomus
TCAAAGCCGGCACACCCCCTTCCCGCACACACATACGTACACACGCACACACACACACACACACACACACACACAGGCAGTGATTGCACATTTACCGGCAGTAACAGTTTATGTGGGATTTGATTCAACATTAAAATAAGTATTCACTAGGTCGACCTAAATACGCTGTGACCCAGTAACTAAGGCACTGACACACTTTGATGCCTCTGACACCAGCCTCACAGATATTATCTGTTTTTACGAACAGCCAAAACAGGGCTTTGTGGGCCATAAACAGCACTGATAAACTGAGCTACAAGAAACACAGCTATTCCTGGAATTCAAATATAGAAGCCAAACATGCCTGGCATTTAGGGAGACCAGGATCATTGACCTGATGTAGGCAGGAACTGCATGTTTCTAAGACTGGATTTTAGGCTGGTCCTCTTGCGTGCCAGTAACCATCTGTAATCATCAGCGTTTATGGCTATATTAGCTTTGTCAAGACAAGACATAATCCTTTGGCACTCTATTATAATATTAGCTCCAATTATGCAAATGATAAAAGCAAATTCCAACTGATCATGTTTAATTTAGCTGCTTCTCTGTCTTGGTTAACTCTGACTCCACTGTATTACAATGCACCATGTATCTGAATGGGGAGCCCAGCAGGCATAGCCCCAAGCAGAGACCTGAAGGTGCTTCATTTGGCATGTAGCATGAGCTGTCTCCTTGAGCAATGGTTACAGCTCCAATAAGAGCCTTAATTGGACCACTGTCCTTGTCCCATACAGACATGGGAGGAATCCATTTAGGGACAGATTTATAGCTGACTGACCCTCATTGATAGGCAGTGCTGATAAGAGTCTCTTTCTGAGAGACCAAAATGTTGACTGAACCCACGGTATAACTGGAGAAACAACGGGTCAAAAATCATCCTTTTGCACTGACCACTTAGTTAATGCATTTGTGGTAAGTTCTGCCTTTGATCTGGTCAGAGGTTCGATTCCCCACAGGAACCATTGACTCCCAAGTCTCTATAAATGGGGAGGGTTGAGCTAGACAGGAAATCCGGTGTAAACAGAATGCTAAAAGTACCCAGTGAGTTACCAAAAGGCATCTACATAGCATTGAATGGAATACTCAAGTAGGCGTGGCCAGATGTGGGAGCTTTTTCAGCAGAGACAACTCAAAAAAAAAAAGCCCAATGTGGCCCCTTTAAAAGTCTTATTTTAGGTAAATCTCAATAACTCCTCTGTGAGCATCACAAACATCACTGCCACCTCTTCATCGTCCTCTGTGTGATCACCGTATTCCCCGTCCTCACCTGTACATCATGATCTCACTTTAAGTAAACACTTGTATGCCGGGTGCATGTTTCCAAGGTTACTGCCGAGCCACTAAATAAGTGTGGCAGCTGCGTCTGGGGACTGTAGTCAAGCAAAAACCATATTACCATAGATACAGCGGTGCTAGTAAACAATAGTAATAACTCCCAAGTGGTGCCAAATATAAAGTCAGGATGAGGTTCAGTCGAGTGTGAACAGAAACACACAAAAGAACTGTAATTACATATTTACTCAATCTGCAAATGGTTGGATTATGTCTGCAGAATGAAATAATGAAGATCATAGGAACGTGGGAAGTTTTACTAATCTATATATGTTTAACTCTGGCATGTAGTCTCTTAGCAAGGAAGTCATCTCTGTGTAGAGTCTGCGCGTCCTCCCTGTGGTACTATGGATTCTCTCCAGGTACTCCCGCTTTCCCACAATGCTAACGGATATGATAAACTGTTGGCTGCGTGTGATTTGTTGCCTGGCCAGCCCACCAAAGACACATAATTCCTACCTATGCCTCCAATATCACGAACTTCATATGATGTACATAAAACACGTAGTACTTTATTGAGTACGTATTCATCACCTCCTTTATTATACTGTATTATGGAACCAATTTACATTATGTCAAATACTCAATAATTATCTAATACAAGCTGTCTTGGGGCGCTTCCACTTGAACTCTAGCAAACGGTCTCATTGTCTCCTTAAGACTGGAACAACCAATTTGTGCCGGTTTTTGGGGGTCTCCAACTTCTGGGATATAAACAAAGCCTTGACAGCCAAACACACATATTCTCCAATCAGATATGTAGCAACAATGTTTCTCTGGGTGAGTTTGTTGACAGTGCAGGAGCAGGCAAGAGCACTTCAGATAGGAGTGGTTTGCCTATATGTTTCATCACAAATGAGAGAAGACGATAATCAACATGAAAGATTTCTCAAACATGGCTGAATGAGGTGGAGAACAATATGGTTAAAAGCCCAGAACATCTTTAAAGTCATCTTCTCTGCAACTGATTTCAGCCCACAGTTCTTCAATACAAAACCAAAATCATGTCTTCACAGAACGGTCTGCAGTGTGTAGTGTCTGTGGCCATCTGTGCTGCTGTGTTGTGTGTGTGTGTTGCGTGACGTCTGTTGTGCGCCCATGTGGCTAGTCCCGCATTCATCTCTCAGTCACCCAAAAGCAGATGTCACCAGGGCGATGGGAGCAGCAGATTGCCGTGGCGACCAACCGGTGGCAGGTTGAAGGTGTCTCCGCCCCGCAGTGCCCAGCAGATGGACGCGCAGGTCATTATCTGCCGCTCCGTTCATCTCCAGTGCAAACATACAGGGGTGTATTAGTGTGGCTGTCTCTGTGTAAAAGACGTTAAGTGGTTTTCATTTGGTAAACACATTAAGGAAGCTAAATAGTTCTCAATTAAAACTCATCTTCTAAATGGATGTGATCATGTTTGCTGCCGCCGTGAGGTTCTGTTTTTTCTGGTGATTACTTGTAAATTGGTTTGTTAGACTGTAAGATAAAAATATCAATGATTACCAAACAGGGGGCTATTCAGCTGTTCTCCTCTTCCTCACCACTGACCTCACCACTGACCTCACCACTGACCTCATCATTGACTTCACCACTGACCTCATCACTGACCTCACTACTGACCTCACCACTGACCTCACCACTGACCTAATCACTGACCTCACCATTGACCTCACCACTGACCTCATCACTTACCTCATCACTGACCTCATCACTGACCTCATCACTGACCTCAAAAACAGAAAATTAAACAACCATTTTTTTTCAACAGTCTTCTTTTTTGTAGTTCAAGGATGTCTTAACTGTTTTAGGCAGCACATATAGGTACCATCTCTGTAAGTGCCACATAGGTACCATCTCTGTAAGTGTCACATAGGTACTATCTCTGTAAGTGTCACATAGGTACCATCTCTGTAAGTGCCACAGGTACCATCTCTGTAAGTGTCACATAGGTACCATCTCTGTAAGTGTCACATAGGTACCATCTCTGTAAGTGCCACATAGGTACCATCTCTGTAAGTGTCACATAGGTACTATCTCTGTAAGTGTCACATAGGTACCATCTCCGTAAGTGCCACAGGTACCATCTCTGTAAGTGTCACATAGGTACCATCTCCGTAAGTGCCACAGGTACCATCTCTGTAAGTGTCACATAGGTACCATCTCCGTAAATGCCACAGGTACCATCTCTGTAAGTGTCACATAGGTACCATCTCTGTAAGTGTCACATACTGTAGGTACCATCTCTCTAAGTGTCACATAGGTACCATCTCTCTAAGTGTCACAGGTACCATCTCTGTAAGTGTCACATAGGTACCATCCCTATAAGTGTATTAATATAAAAACAGTACCAGTACAGATTAGATTTACAGTTAAATTACATTAATGGTGTTTAATTGGCTTTTTTTAAATGAGAAACATGTTAAGATTTTGTTTGAGCAAACGTTTCACGTGTGTCATCTAGGATACCAACTCCAGCCACAAGGGGTCGGTAAATAAAGAAATTATTTTTATTTTTGTGTAGATTTGGAACAGGGCATAGGGTTAGGTGTTTAATTATTATTCATTAATTAATGTTAATTAACAGCAAAGGTTGGCAGAGTATTTACCCATGAAAAAGATTGCTTGGTTGGGTGCCTTGTTTTTTATAGGCCAGACAGAATAACCAGGACAGCACAGAGAAGGGAAGAATGCACTGTGGCAGGTCCAAGTGTTTTTGCCCCCAGTTGTACAGCTACTTCATTTCTTCATAACCTGCAAAAGTTGAGTGAAAAACAGTGATAAGTGGCCCTTCAGAACAAATAAAGCAACAATTACAGACAGAAAGTAGGGCAGCTCGGAAAGAAGCACTCACTTTGCCACAGCAGGCAATCACTCCAGGTTTATTATGTGGCTCGAACCATTTCTGTAATAAGGGACTCTGTGGAAGGCATGTGCAGGGCCATGTTTACGAGCACCATATGTTCTGTTTTCTGTTTAGATCGACACTTAGAGACGGCAATTTGACACTTTTCCTGCACATTCCTGACATGACATATCATATGGAAATTAGGCATTTTGGAGGTAAAAATAACCATACTTTTCCAGAATAAGACATATTAGAGAGTAGAGATCTCATTTAATCGTCAAGATTTAGTACTAGAATTAAGATTTTTTTTAAAACAACAACTATAAATCAGCAATTGGATATCAACAAATCCTTCTGTAAAAAGTTTCAAGACTGGAAAATCTGCTCCATGTAGCTGCCTCGTGAAGTAAAGCTCATTGGGTGGACATTTTGATTGTTTTCAGGTGAAAGCTGCCCTGTGAAGGGACCAATCTGGCCAAACCAGAACTACGTCTAAAAATCTAACAAAAACTAATGCCAAGACAAACTAATCGACAACTAAACCCCAGCACCCAGGACTTAAAGTGGAAGTAAACACCTGGGTCAGATCCATAGCAAACCACAGCCAATATCTGATCATCAACTTCCTGATTCACTACAGGTGTGTGTCTAAATGAGACCAGGGCCAATCAGAGCCTGAGAGCCTGTGATATAGACATGTACCAGGATAAATTTTTGACCAATAGGAAAATGTAACGTAAAAGTGTTTAACCTGAAGGTGTTCACTTTGCGTCAGGGTTTAGGTACTCTTTAAATAAAACTAATTGTCTAAAAATTGTAATTGTTCTGGCTCATATTGTGTGCTGAGGGGCTTGGCTACTCAGGAGCAAAGACAAGTGAAAAACTCTATTTTCCATTGGTACCTTAGACATGCACCAGAAATATCTATTTAAGTGATAAAATGTGTTGTGCTGAACATGTATATGAAAAATGGATATATTTGCTTTAAGGGTTTTCAGTTTCAAGCAGAATATGGCCTGTTTTGCGTATATGCTGTGCTCGTCAGTATCTGTGGGTATCCCTGACCACTGCAGAGTATAGAAAGTGGCTATATGGCAAAAACTAGGAGTGTCGGCAATTATCCCTCAAACCGCTTCGGGCTGCATTATATATTGAGCAAATTCCACTTCCTTAGCGCTTACTCCTGCTATCTCCTCTCCACTCGCGGCTGGTTCTCTCCTCAGTATCAGGCAGATGTGTGATACTGCTGCTGCTGTGCATTATTTAGTCCATGAAGAATTCAGTTTGTTTAGTGTTGTTTGCAGTCGCTGGCGTCTGTCCCAGTGTGCAAGGGTTGCTCTTGTTTGCCTGCGCTCTCTCAGTTGAGGCAGTTGGATTTTATATGGGGGAGTTTGAAGGAGTGTTTTTTATTTTGGAGGCAGCGTGCACATGTGGCACACAGACGGCCCGCCACCAACTCTCAGGGGCACCGCCGTCTGTTTATGTGCTTCAAGTTATAGAGCTACTGAAATGATCAAAGGTAGTGTTTGTGCAGGTTAATGTTCCACAATGCTTAGTTTTCCTGCTCTTTCAAAATGATTTGCACATTCCACATTAGTGAGTTGTATGAAAAAGAACCATACATACATACAGAACATACATACATACATACAGAACATACATGCATGCATACATACATACATACATACATACAGAACATACATGCATGCATACATACATGCATGCATACATACATACATACATACATACATACATACATACATACATGCATGCATGCATACATACATACATACATACATACATGCATGCATACATACATACAGAACATACATACATACATACAGAACATACAGAACATACATGTATGCATACATACATACATACATACATACATACATACATTCATACAGAACATACATGCATGCATACATACATACATACATACAGAACATACATGCATGCATACATACATACATACATACATACAAACATACATACATACAGAGCATACATGCATGCATACATACATACATACATACATACATGCATACATACATACATACATACATACATACATACTCTGTAAGTGTCACATAGGTACCGTACCATCCATCCATCCATACATCCATACATCCATACATCCATACATCCATACATACAATAAGTGTCCAAAGATTGAGGTCAGCTGACGACCTGAACATACTGAATGACCAGGTTGTTCCATCAATGGATTTTTTCGTCCCTGATGACACAGGCATGTTCCATGATGACGATGCCAGGCTTCTTCAGGCCCAAATTGTGAAAGAGTCCAGACCTAAACCCCATTGACAATCTCTGGGATGATCTGGATCATTATTAGATCTTGTGACAATGCTACGAGTTGTGATCAAAGCTGAAGGCGATCCAACCAAATATTATATAATATAGACCGTTTTTATTGTTTAAAAAGTGTATGTGATAAAATAAACCATGATACGAATTGTTTCATAAATGTTTCTCAACATTTAGGAATTCCATAACTCACACAAGCACTTATCTTCCAGTTACTACCTCAGAGTCACCCGCTTCAGAACCAATGTTTTATAGACGTAGTAAGTGCCGTCCAGGGATATTAATGTGTACCAGTAGGGGGAGTCAGCAGCTACTTTAATCTATGTTAGTAAACTAAGTAACTAGGTCATTGTCATAATGTTTAGATAAACCTAAAAGCCTATTTTTGTATTATATAATCTACTTGGCCCCTCTTAATGAAATAAATGAAAAAAAACAAAAAAAACATTGGGATTAAAGGTTCATTTGCGGTAGTAATATTTAGTTAACCCAAAGTCTAAAAGCTCATATATAGAGTTGTTTTTTAACTGTAGCGACTGAACTGAGCTGTATCATGTCATAATATCTGTTCCGTTTTCAAATGGCCCTGCAAACAACATGGATAAAACATTGGACATCTCACCGTTGTGGGGCCCTTTGGATTACTGCCTACATGTAAGTGAAACATGTCACTTAGACAATCAAGGATTTGACCTTTGTACATACAGGAAGCCATGTTACTGCATGTATTGTACGTCAATAACACACAGGATTTTCAGTGGGACCTCAGTAAAAGCTGCTTGTGTGGTGCCTGCCCACATCATCCGTATATAGTTCTATTAAACTCTTTGGAGTCCAGACGGATGCTCCACCATTATCATAATTTCAGACTGTGGGACACACTTGTGGTGAGCCTGGTGTTTGGGTTTCTTTGCCCCTCTCTCTCCTTCTCTCTCTCCCCCAAACGGTGCATCTCGGGGAACCATTTCCAGCCCCTGTAGCACTTCTGAATAATTGTGGTGCTTGGAGCTCTCAGTAGCCCATTTACATGTCAAAACCTCCCCAGACTGTGGATGTAAGGGACCCAATTTGGAATGACAAAGCACGCGGAGAGACAGCTGATCCACAAAGAAGGGCTGGTTAAGTTTTTCCTCCCAATGACCAGCTGCTCCACTGACCCACAGTCCTCCTATTGAGCAGGTCGACCGAGGAAGAGAATGCTGCCTCATGAGCTTGTGTGTGCTGCGACAGAGGAAGAAGGCTGCTGCTGCTCCTATAAATCATCCATTATCTGAAATCCATTGTGTAATTAGGGCAGGCTGCTGTAACTGTTTCACCGGGACACAGTAGGAACCATGTGTGCTTGTTCTCAAGGTGGGTTTGGTGTGCCTGGTGAGTTTACAGATCAGTACACAATCAGCACAAATAAACAATGTGTTTCATGATGTTTTTTCTCATAAATCCCGGACGAGCTTCTTCAAAATTCATCCACGAGTTCATTTTTATGGTTTCATTTATAGGTCATTTTAAACCCAGATTTATTTAGCTTCTCCGTTCACTTCCGTTCTTGGCTCTGTGTACGCTGATGGTAAAATCATTTCTTTCTCTGTATTATCGGCAACCATTCATTCTGTGTTGAGAAGAAATATATTGATAAACGCTGGATGTTTTAAGGTATTATTTCTATTACAATATTGCTATCTGGTGAATGGACAGTCTTTTGCAAATTTGCTTCAACAGTGCTGCATCTGATAGAGGGTCTGTCTATGAAAGAAGCCTTTATGTATGACCACATGACAAGAACCCCAGGTGTATCTGATTGCTGATTATCTTGGCATTGTCAACTACAGCTCCTCAAACTCACACAATCAGTGGCGGATTTAGCGGTTTGAAGGCTTAAGGCGGACGTGGGCGAGGGGGCCCTCTGCGTTTGGCGCTTTTTAAGTCCTACCTGAAAATTCTCTTGATTTGACGATCCACAGCAACCAGATGGCTTAACCACACATTTACCAGGCCCTGGGAGCTTGAGGCTCTAAGCAGCTGCCTACTTTTGCCTACATTTACCCTTTGGGCTAACATTATAATGATTCCTGTTCATTTTTTCATGGCCTGTGTCAATAACCGTGTATATACAGTATTTGTGGTATTGATTTTTAGCACAGCCCTGTTTGTGTAGCATCTGTCACTGGGATCACCACTCATGACAGGGCACCGGCAGAAGTTGTAGGTCACACCCCATGTGTTTGTCCTGGGCTTACGCTAAATACTCAAATAAAAACATCCATCACTGAAGCCACCTCCTGCACCTGACCACAAAGAACACAGAGACCGGGTCAAACTAGGATCTTCTAGTTCAGGGGTAAATGCTAACCCCTTGAGCATAATGGTGACTAGATAATGGCTGCTACCTTTCTCTCAGGAATTTGGCACATTATTCACAAATCTCTTAATTTATCTGGGCTTGGGACTGGTATGAAGTGTGGCTTGGGGTTTTAGCCTCCCAGTTTATGCTTTCTTTCTTTACTGACATCTTGTGGTTTGATGTGGTATTTTATGCTCTATCTTGCAATGACACTGAATTCACACGGTGTTCCGAAACAACTGAATTTCTTTAATCCGTTAGTAGGCTTTCCGAAAAGTCTCATCAAGATCTGAAGTTATTACTTTTTGAGTTGCTTACAAACAAATCAACCCACGAACAACCCATAGCTGCCAAACACAGCTCCTCTTTGACAACAGTAAAAACCTTCAGTTTCTAATATATGCGTATCTAATGGCACGATCAAGTCCAGATGGTAAGGTATGGCCAGCTTCTGTTGACGCACACACACAGATTACATGAAGCAGTCTAAAGGGGGGGCATGTTCATTAGCGTCATTGGTGCCAGGGCTATATTTGGATTCCGAGCCCCCAGAAAGACGTGCAGGGATTAAAATAGTCTTTAATAGCCCAGTTTTTAGTTCATTCTATCCTCCTGCCACAAGGATAGTGACAGACCAAGCACACTCCCCCGAGATGTGCTCCTTTCACCAAATCACAGCACTGTTCCGGGCATGCATGGAAAAGGGGGGAGAGTGTGGGAAAAATCGGAAGAGATGGACGAATGGGGGATGGATAACCAAGAATGTTCCAGACTTTACTGGGAAGACGAGAGATTGACTTACTCTATCTTAACGCATGTTTCATGATAATGCTTTTGTTGATCATTGCGTTGGAATGAGTCACGTGCCATGTAACATGAGAACTGCAGCAGACCACCCCGAGGCCAGGTCACTCACGTTACCTTCACTTCACCCGGCAATCTGGCCAAGGTGGGTTAAATGCTGGACAATGGACAAACGGTCTTCAACAATGGAAGGGAGCCAGTATATCTTAAAGTAACTTGGGGTACACTTAGAGAATTCCTGCTGTAGGGTCTCTTAAGCGATAGCTCTGGCCCCGGCCTAAGGACGAGATAATGAAATCCCATTAGGTTGCTTCCTTTTTTACGGGTTAATGCAGGAGATCATTCACATGGTTTGCATGTTTTTATGCCAGATGCCCCTCATGACACACTGTATTCATTTTGATTTAGGACGAGGTGGAATCTCAAGTCATGATCTAGGGCTGGGCGATGTGTGGTAAAAATGTAATATCACAAGATTGTATGTTTATTTGACTTTTGTAGTTTGTGTGTCAGTGTCTTCAGAAAAATATTTTGACCACAAATTCAGGGCACATCCAATCCATCCAGTTTCTTTGATTTATTTTATAAACGCAAACACTGGCATAGTTACAGGAAAAATGACGAAGAGCATGAATGAATTCAACGATCTTCCCAGATTAAGCCGACTCTCATACATTTCACGGTTGGAGTTTTATCGCCATATCGCCCACCCTAAACAGGATCTACATAATAGGTGGGGGCACCAGCCAGTTCACCAATAAGGCTATACATAATCTTTTAAAAGCAAACCATTCATGGAAAATGTAATACACTTTCTAATGCAAAAAGACTCAAAGCTATCCTGAACTTGCCAAGCTTACAATCTACAAATCCCTTTCAAATATAATCATCACGTCTTAATGCAAGTGTTGATTCATGTACAGGCTCTTTTTTTGTAGATTCTTTGTGATACTAGCATGTTCCCTCTGCTGAGATGAACCCCATTCTTTTCAAAGCCAACAGGGTCCAGATGTAGCCTCAGACCAGTCACAGTCAGGGTAACTGTGTGGGTTGTAGGGGGCTGGGCTAGAGTCCATGGTTAAAACTCTATCTGCTCATATTGGCTGCTCTTCGCCCCGAGAATGAAAGACACAAACACGAGGCCCAGCTGTCCTTAACAATGGACCTGCCCCGCACTAGCCACCACTCAAAAGGTCCCATTCACAACTCTGGGTGTCCTATGACTGCTTCCAGGGAAACAAGCCAGGACATGCTCCCACAGACTGCAAGTATTTTGGAGTCTTTTTTAAGTCAAAATGTGCATTCAAGAATAAACCAGGAGACAGGCTATTTTGTGATGCATTTAGAAACGTTATTGGACAAAGACGCAGACTTGAGAAATCCAGTTCAGATCTTTGCATAAAGGCTAGATAAAGCATCATATTTCATTTTTGTACAAGCCCTGAACACATGACCTGGACATAAGACAGAGCAGAGCATACAAACAATAGCCAGGCAAATGCCCTAAATGAAGCATGACTAAGCTGTGGTTTTAAACTAAGTATATCAAGTATATTTGTCTCGTTAAGATCACATGAACAAATGTTGTATCTTACTACAGGGCAATGATTGTCCGGGTCATGGACGGTGATTTAAATGACAAAGCATATTTACAACAGACTATAATTAATATGGACCTTGATTGAATGTGCCACAATAACTAAGGCTCACGACTAAACAGTACTTAGCCTGCTTAACCTATATCTGTGTAGTGGTTACCAGCTGTGCAATTAAACACTCACTACTGTGCATTAACTCTATTCATTTAGATGTGACTGACCATCGTTTAGAATCTGGTCCAAACTATGTCCGTCTTTGGCACAGTGGTAAAAGCTATTAACTATCCTTTGATGATGATGATGCTAAATACCACGACCACGGAATAAGACCAAGCTAAGGAAGTCAAACAATAGTCCAGTTAAATGGCCTAATTGAGCTGAAAATGTAGTGTGACTAAGCAGTAGCTCAAACTAGCTATTTGTCTTTGCCGGTCTGTTGAGTTCTGATCACCAAACCATTGTCATTTACTATCAAATATAACGTGAAGAATGTACTGAATTCATTTATAAAGTCTGTTTAAAACATCTATATTTTTTCTCTTTGTAAAAACTCAAAACTTTGGGTCGATTTGACCCAAAGGCAGCACAAGGGTTAGCACATGTAGCTCATGCATCCATATTTATATGGAATCACAAAACCTGTTAACGATTGGCTATAGTCACTCACAAATACAACACATAACCTCTCTTCAGCTGTGGTGCCGTGGTTAACAGTGTGCAATCAAAACATATGGAGCTATTTCTTCAAAGGCACCAACAAACAAACAAACATTTAAGATTAATGCCACGACTGGGAACCATTTCTGTATAGAGGGTTAAAGTTTTGTTCTCTGTGTATTGTGCATTAATACCACTGTTGCATGAGACAGGTATCATTTTTCAGATGTGTTCTAGTTTGTTCTAACTGTATGTGCAAAAGCGTGAATCATTATGCCCACTCCGCTCCATCAGTACACCGATCTTTAATTGTTGCCATGGCTGACGGGTCACGTGATAAGTGTGCATGAGGGTTTGAGTAAATACATTATGGAGACATACGCCGGCCCGGAGACAAAGGAGCCGGACTGCGTTGTGCGTGATGCTGTTTTGTGTAGGTGCGGGTCCCCAGGGCATTCCCGGAGAGCAAGGTCTTTATTCCACGCTGCACAAACACAGGCAGGCGCTCCACAGGGGGACGCACCAGGCAGTCAGTTCCATGGCCCATCCCCCACACCACAGCAGAGATCATCCCCGCTCTCTCACACACATGCGGACATGCAAGCCCTGCGTTTGCTCACAGGCTCACAAATGCACAAGGGCGGCCTCTTTCTCCTTCACACACACAATTGTCCTCGGTGCCCTCTGTGTGATTATTCATGGCGACCCCAGCGCTGATACCATCTCATTCTATCTCAATTACATCAGACAACACCCCGTGTTCCACTGCCACTAATGTTCCCATCTACCCTTAAACATGCTGTCACCGATGATGGGACCAATATTAACGACTAATACTTATGCTCAAGTGGTATTCTCAAACTGAAACCGTTAAAGCATAATTATTTACTGTTTACTGGAATATAACCTGAAGTAAACCCCATATACTGTATGTTATAACACAAACCTAAACCAGTTCTACTAACCAAGGCTAAACCAGGATTCAGCCTGGTTAAAGCAAGACTAAACCAGAACCTAAGCACTCTTGAACTTAATAATAATAATAATAATAATAATAATAATAATAATAATAATAATAATAATAATAATAATAATAATAATAATAATAATATAAAATTGGATTATTCATTCACTCCACAGTCACACACTGATGGTGGTAAACTACTTGTGTAGCCACAGCTGCCCTGAGGCAGTCTGAAGGAAGCGTGGCTGCCATTCTACACCTAGGGCCCCTCCGACCACCACCAAGCACCAATCACAAAACCACATTCATCCATAGGCAATGGGGTGAAGTATCGACAGTATGCGCTCGGGCACGGATTTGAACCGGCGACCTTCCGTTTGCCACCACTGCCGTCCCAATCAACTTAAACAACCCTATTTCCTCTAAAGATTAGACTGTCAAAGTGATTATTTCATTCATACTCACATTGTATCACATAATATCAATCTTTTATTTGCTTTTGGGCTTAAGCAGAAACGAATGATTACGGTTCATTCATGATTCACTACTATCACTTTGAAGGCCGTTCTTCAGCTATGCCTATTATCTAATATTGTTATAAATGCCATACTTGACCAAAAAACAACACTTTGAGTCACTCGTAAGCCAACAGGTTGTGTGCAGACTGATTTAATTCCAGGATCTAGACGGCGCAAAAACATTCACTGTGGGAAATGATTATATGGTTGCATTCAGTTGCATCAGCGCAAATAATAAGCCTTACAGGTCGGCCATTACAGAGTCAAAGATGTCATTGAAAAACGTACAAGGAAGAATGAGTTTTAATAGAAATGACTCCCTCTGTTCAGTACGTATAAGAAAAGAGTTCATTCCTAAATGGTCTCTACCTGCTGTTCATTGTGTGTGACAGGAGCTTTACACTGTGGTACCATGGTGTCAGCATGGCATGAATCATTTTAACTGATTCGATTCTGGAGTCGACCGTAGCAGCAATTGTTTTACACTCACACTGTGGCATTTCTCCGTCACCGGTGCCTGGCCGCTGAACACTATAGAGTCTCATAATTCTTCGGAGCTGTTGCGAGGCGCTCCGTGTAGTATTTCATCACAAAAAACGAGCTCGGTGATCCGCCTTTAATCATTCTCTCCTTCTGTTGTGGTTTCATGTCACACGTCTACCACATCTATCTAATATCAGGTGCTTTTTGGAGGTGAGCTCTTGTCTGAAGCATGAGCCGTCACTACAAAAGGCTCTTGATATATTTTTGTGCATTGTCCAAATGGCAAAATCAGATGCATCCAAACTTTTTCACTGAGGGCCACATTGTGATGAATTATTAGAGAGAAGAGCCACTCGCTGAGGTGAGGTTCACTTATATCCCCTCTAAATCGTCCGTGCCCCCCCCCCCCCAAATCTGAAATCTTCTTTCACAATACAGAACTTTCATCAAAATGAAATGAAAACACTGGAAAAAACACAGTCTGCCAATATACCTTCACAAACCCCACCTCGGGAACCACTGCTCTATATTAGAACCACACAGAAACACTTTCTTTTACTTGGATTTGGTTTCAAGTTTATTTGTCATATGCACATTCAACACAGGGTCAGAAAATGCAATGAAATGCTTTGGATCGGAAGAACCGTTAGACTCGCTAAGATACTCATGAAGTACTAGTAGTATGCAGTAATAGTACATGGTAAAAACGTGTTTGCAAAAAAAAGAGATAAGTAACAATATAATAAACATATAATACAAAGTACAATAAAAAATACAAGGCGCAGTAGGATTAAATAAGGTGTAAGTAGAGTATTTCACAGGTGGGAAAATACTTCAGATGAATGTTGTATTGCACATGATATAGTATTGCACATACATGATACATACCATTTGGGTCAATTCCGAGGTAAGCCTGAGGGCCAAAAAAAGAATTGCTCTGTTGGCTGCATTTGGCACCCGGGCCATAGTTTGGACATCCTTGGGCTAAATCATTGTGGGACCCAAAAAGCAACTTTAATACGTACATTTCACACGTATTTCTACATGGTTTGGTTTTTAGTAGGCTCTTGACATTGTGAATTTCAGTTGTGATCTACAGTACTGATGCTCTGTTTACATTTCATCCTGAATAAGTTGTTTAAACATGCTCAGAATAATGAAAGTGTTGTATTGAACTTGTGCTGTGCAATGACCATCCACTTCCTGTGTCAGACAATAACAGGAAGTGGTTAACATGGTCCTGACAGACATCCACACAAGTGAAACGGTTGCATTTCCCCCCACACCATCCTGACTGTTGTAAACTGTCACAACAATGGGGCACCAAATACAGTTCACATGAGAGCAGGATGCAGAGAGGGGGAAGAGGCGCGGTCTCACTCTGACTGCAGGATCCAGGAACACATTATGAGGGGTGTGACGGAACAGGAAACTGATCTACAATGGACACACAGATCTGGGCAAACTTTCCAACTACCTTTAAACCAAGCAGAAAATATAACATAAACCTGGGATAAACCAGGACTAAACCAAGGCTAGATCTGGGAAATCAACCTATCCCAAGTAAAAAGAATTAAGTCTAAATCGGGTCTAAATCAGGTCTTAACTAATAAAAATGGGCATAAACTAGAATTTCCCACAATGCACTAGTCAACTGGTCAAATTCAATCTTGGGAAAAAAAACAGTCCAGAGTATCACTAGAAATGGCCCAAGAACCACAGTTTGAGAACCACTGCTCTTGAAGCTGCCTCTCAGCAGTGGATGTTTGATTGAAAAAAGTAAAAAATCAAGGCCATTTTTGCCATTTGTAGGAGCCAACATGCAGTTTAATAACTTGAGTTTTTATATTGTGCTGTGGGCAGAAGCTTTCGGGGTCAGGTGGTGGTGATGGCTTCATAAGTGGCCATTAAGGGTGAAGTCATGTACTCTTTGGTTTGAAAAGATAGTTTAAAAGCTTGATATTTTTGTGAACTCTGCATGAATCTGAAGACACATGCACAGATAACCACTCTAACGGTCATCTAGGCTGGGCACACATTCACTTAATCTTCCTTAACCCATAAATCAACTCTCCTTAAAAAGACTCAAACTACTTAACTGTCACGGTCCGGTCACGGACCGCTCTGGTCCGCGCCTGGGTTTACGGCCGGCGGCTCTCATTCCTGGGCCAGTGCCGCTGTTCCTCTCCACCTTCTCTCCTTACTCCTGTTTCCCG